>CAODLS014235207.1:0-12913 GCA_948243855.1 Flueggea neowawraea | reverse complement strand
GCAACGGCTGCTAGAGCTTCAACAGCAGCAGCGGCATTTAGAGCTTCAAAAGCAGCAGCGGCAGCTAGAGCTTCGACAACATCAGCAGCGACAGTTGTTGCTTCAACAGCAGCGTCAGTTGGAACTTCAACAACAGCAGCGACAATTGGAGCTTATACAACAGCGGCGGCAGATGGAGCTCATGCGACAGCAGCGGCAGTCAGAGCTTCAGGAGCAGCATCGATTACTGCAACAGCAGCAACTACTTCGTCACCACCAAATGAAGCTGCTGCAAGAGCAGCAGCAGCAACGGAATCTGGAACAATTATTACAACGCCAGAATTCTGATCTTGGTTATGGGCAGTCAAAAGAAGATTCAGTAGGAAGCAACTTACTTGATCAGGTTAGATATAGGATGCAACTGCAGGAATTACAACAAAGTGTTTATTCTTCCCAGCTCCAGCACAATGATCCATCAGTAGAGCAGATCATCCAATTAGAGATTGGACAGGATAGTGACTTCTTAGATCTATTGTCACAAATGAAGCAGGAAAATCTCCACCATTCAGGCCAGCAATATCATCAGCAAGAACAGTTGCAGGCTCAGAAACTATCTTTGGCACTAAGGCAGCAAATAGAAATGGAGGGAGAAAGGCAATTTGGTGGGATGTGGTCTGTTGATGAAGTCAGTCAGCTTGCCAGGAATGCTAATGGCCATCAGCTGTTGCAGGCAGCAGGATCTAATGCTACTGAACTTTCCCATTCACAGAAGAAATTTTCCTCACACGAGGAGCATCTACGTCATCTTAAATGGAATCATTCATTAGAAGACCAACATCAGCATGGGATATATAAACCTAGCTCTGCAGCATTGGAAATGTCAATGCCTCTTTCTGATTTCAGATCTGGAATGAAGTTTGATAAGATCAATGGGCCTCCCCAAGAGGCAGATCTACGAGAACATAATTTAAATGTGCAGTCTGCTAGGCAGACTAGTCCTTTTAGTTCTGGTGTTTCTTCTCTTCGCCAACAAGTTTCAGATGATTATTATACTTCTCAACTGGAAGGGTTGGACAATTACCACTCTGTTAGCAATGTGCAGCTAGAGAATGGTAGCATTGAAAGAGGGATGCAGCAATTGCATCTTGAAGCAGAGCTGCATAAATATATTTCAGATGCTACTAAAGACTCCAATATTTGGTCACAAGCTGAAGGTGATGAAGAGAACTCGAAACAAGTTCTGATGGATCTTCATCAAAGAATGGGTCATAAATCTGTGGCATCAGAGCATAATCATCAGCATATTATATCATCTTCTCAGCCTCATGATACCATTTGGCCAATCGCTAAGTCAAGCTCTTATAATCTTCCCTTTGGTCGTACACCAGATGAAGTTACTACCAATAACTCATTTACGGAAGAGTCGCGCAATTTGAATTCAAGTGCCTTATTGCAGGACAGTCTGGCTGGTGTGACGATGAGTACTAAATTAAACCATTTAGGAAATGGTGAAATTTTTTCCCTTCGGTCCAATCCTCAACAGGCAGAAGAAAAGTTATTGTTAGGAACAAATGATCTTTCTTATACAGCAGATAAAAACTTAACTGGGCTGCAACAGAGAGGAAATGGTTCTGAAGGCATGATACAACGTAGCAGGTCAGTTTCAAGGATTGAGAATAACTTGATAGAGCAAGTGGAAGTTGGAGAATACGTTGGAGAGCTACCGAGTAATGTAAATAGCAAGCAGAGAAGTAGGCATAGTTCACTAAGCAGTTCTGGTAAATTTTCAGAGATTCTGTTTGTAAATATCATAATTTTCTGTTGGCTTAATACATAGGAACTCCCCTGAGTTTTATTTTTTTTTCTTGTTACCCCCTGAACATTGCAAGATAATTAATTACCCCATGAGCTTGTAAAAAAATGTAATTTTTAAGGACTTGTTTGCTGACATGACAATTTTTAGAAAAAATATTGGAAAATTGCCATGTCAGCAGATGAGTCCTTTAAAAATGTTATTACAAGTTCAGGGGATAATTAATTACTATGTAAATTTTAGGGGGTAACAAGGAAAAATAAAACAAGTTCAGGGGATTCCTATATATCAAGCCTCTTCTGTTTGATGGATTTCAAGAAGCATTGGAAAATTGTGCAGGTGGAAATGGAGGCTTGTACAACTTTGAGGTTGGACTGGATAAATCATCTGGAGAAGGGGTTTCCAATGACAGGTATGCTTGTCCTGGTGTGTGGCATTCTTATCTATTACTTCTAACTGGTTGAGCCTATGATATCTTGAATGTTGTGTTTCATGTCTTTGATTTGCACAAAATAAACAAATCCACCTGTATAATTTGATGCTCTCATTTCACTAATATTTGGAGCTAATACATACACTCGTTTGATGGATCCATTGTAGGTGCTGAATTTGAGAGTGCATTTTTTTCTTGTGATTGTTGAGAATTGAGAATTGATAGATAAGTAATTGGTCCTTTCTTATCTTTCAACTAATTGCTTCAAGATTAAATACGAGTTGGGACAATTATTGGGGGTCATTAATACGTTATCATCTTTAGTGTCACTACTATTTTTGTGGTGTCCTCTGTAGGTGACATTTATTTTTTCATGGCTCTACAATGAGGGCAATCCTCTTTAGTAACATGAAACAGATTGATTGCATCTGACGGTTTGTTTTTGTCTGGAGTTTGCTTCTTTGTCTGTGATTCTCTCATGGTTTTGTAGCAGTTTGTTCCAAGTAACTTGTCTTTAGTTTTCTGGGATTATAATACAAGAGCACTGTTAGGTTGTGTTGTAGACGTCCTTCATTGCAAATACCTACGGTCTAGATGTCCTAATATTTATCGATCTTTTTTTTGACAGGGTAACCTCGGTTTTAACAAAAGGGTATGGCAGTGGTCTGCAGCAGCAGTCCTCTTTACCACACGCTCTCTCTTCCCAGAGTGTTACGTCTGACTCAGCCCATGCTTCACATGTCAAACAGAAAATGTCATCAAGTGTTACTACTTCTAACGGTATTTATAGTTCTGTTATTTTACTATCTTTTCATTGTGGGTTTTTTGGCAACTACACTTGATTTGAATAGTGAGCAATGCATCTTCAGGGAATACAACAGCAAATTCGACAAGTGAAATGCAGACATCGGGCAAGAAAGAAACACGGTTTAGGGAGACATCATCGTATAGTGATGCTGGTGTATCAGAGACATCATTTATGGATGTGCTGAAAAAGACGATTCTTCCAGAGACTGAAGGATGCACTGTGGCAGATACGTCGGAAGGCAGTTCTCAAGCTGGGCGAGGCGGGAAAAAGAAAGGGAAGAAAGGAAGGCAGATTGATCCTGCACTTCTTGGGTTCAAGGTTTCCAGCAACCGTATCATGATGGGTGAGATCCAACGTCTCGAAGATTAGTTGATTATGACACAACAATGTACATGTCTTTGTAAATTTACATTCTCTCAGTGATTAGTCTGTACAGCTAATTCCTAAACCAAAGTAAATTATATTTTTTTTTATTATAAGGAAGTCCAAAAGGGACTAATTACAAGGACACCATCTAGAGAATGACGGTAAAGCAAAGATCATGTTACAAAATTGACAAAAGTCCCGAGGAGTGAGGAGGAGGATCAAGCCAACAATAAGGAACATGCATATTTATAGAGGCAGTAGTTTTAAAGTGGTTTTACTAGGGTGAAGTGTAAGATCACTAGGATTTCAGATTGAAGATTAGAGAAAGTAGGAGCATGATTGGCATCTTTTGAAGAAATGGAGTCCACATGCATGGCACTAGGGCGGGATGATAGTGCACAGTGCGGTTGTGTCGTATCAAGCATAGTGAGATGGGGAAGAAGGATTGGACGAGCTAGAAAGCCCAGGCCTAATATTTTGTTCCATGAATTTGGTCTAGACTTGCAGCAGGGACAACATTGAGTTAATTATCTTCAGTGTCATAATTAAATCTTGGATTTTTCAAAATAGAAATACGTTTTTTGTAATGTTTTTTTTTAAATGCCGTGTTTGTGATGTTAAAAATGGAAGCTCCAAACATTAAATCTTCAGCAATGCAGCTTTTTTTGAATCTCAATTTGTCAAATGCCATGCTATTTCTGTTGGTATTTAACCGAAATTCTCGCCAGAATTGTCCCCTCTTTCTCTCTGTCTTCTCACTCTTCGTGCAATCTCACTCTTCCCTCTCTTCTTGTTTTCTCTCTCTCCTGTCTTCGATCTCCACCGCCACTCTCTATCCTGCTCAAACCCTAGCTGCCGCCAAAATACTTACAAATCAGAACCTTCGTCATCCTCTCTCTCTCTCTCTCTCTGAATATCTCCTCCTTCGTTTTTCTTTCTTTCTCAATTCGTCTGTCGTCTTTCTTTCTCCCAACTTTGTCATCCCCGTCGACGTCGAGATCTGAAATCGTCGAAGACTAAGACGAGCAGAGATCCCGACCGTCAAAGACTGCGCACTCTCTCTCGTTCATCAACGGAGAGGAACGGACATCGACGATAAGTGTTGATTCAACGTTGCTTGGTTGAACTGGTATTTGCGTCGTTATCAGCAGATTTTGTGGTTGGTGACAATGATGGCGGGACAGCGACGGCGACGCTGTGGTCGTTTGAAGGGCGGCGGCGGCGTGGCTGAAACCCTAGCATGACAGTTGCAGAAGTGCTAGGGTTTTCATTTTTTAAATTTACGTAAATGTCATTGGTTAAAAAAATCAGAAAATTCTTTTATTCGTTTTTAATTTTTAAAAAATACTTTGATTATGTTTGTTGAATTTTATTAATTTTTTGTAGGGTAAAGACTTTTGAAGATTTTTGTGCACCGAATTAATTACCATTAAAATAATTAAAATTTACTAATAAATATGAATAAATTAGTTAATTAAAAATTTTCAATTGGACCAAAATTTTTATAAAAAATTAATATGCACAAATAATTTAATTTAATTCAAAAGACTTTTGGAAGACCTATAAAGACCTTTTTTGGAGACCAGTAGAGACTTTTGGAGATTTTCAGTGGAGACTTTTAGAAACTATTGGAGATCTTCAGTGAAGACACTTGGAAACCAATAAAGACCTTTAGATACTTTCAGTGGAAATCAGTGAAAACATTTGCAAATATCTAGTGGAAACCTTTGATGACTTTCAGTGGAGACCCTTGAAAACCAGTGAAGACTTTTAGAGCCTTCTAGTAGAGATTCCTAGAAATCTTCAGTGTAGATTCCTGGAGACCAGTGGAAACCTCAAGTGGAAACCCCTGGAGACCTCTAGAGATTTTTTCTGCTTCATTTGATTTTTTAGCGAAAAATCAAAATATCGCGATTATGAAAATCTGACATTTTTGAAGTTTGAGTATCCGCGCATTTCCATAATTGTAAATCTGTTTGTCAACTCCTATTTTTGATTTTTTTTAAATAGAAGTTGCCAAACAGATATGCAATTATGAAAACGCTCGAATACCCAAACTTTAAAAATGTCATATTTTCTTAATCACGATATTTTTGCG
Source organism: Flueggea neowawraea (assembly GCA_948243855.1). Classification (NCBI taxonomy): domain Eukaryota; kingdom Viridiplantae; phylum Streptophyta; class Magnoliopsida; order Malpighiales; family Phyllanthaceae; genus Flueggea; species Flueggea neowawraea. Next base: position 7,416 of record CAODLS014235207.1, on the reverse strand, counting down.
AAAAAATTAAATCAAGCAGAAAAAGTCTATAGGGGTCTCCACTAGAGGTTTTTAATGGTTTCTAAGGGTCTCCACTGGAGGTCTTTAGGGGTCTTCAGCGATCTCCACTGGTGTCCACTGTAGGGGTTTCCACTAAAGGTCTCCAGAGTCTCTAATGGTCTCCACTGGAGGTCTCCGAAAGTCTCTAAAAAAAAGGTCTCTATAGGTCTTCCAAAGATCTTTTGAATTAAATTGAATTATTTGTACATATTAGTTTTTTTATAAGAAATTTGTTTCAATTGAAAAATTTTAATTAACTACTTTATTCATGTTTATTAGCAAGTTTTAATTAATTTAATGGTAATTAATTCGGTGCACAAAGATCTCCGAATGTCTTCAAGGTCTTTCTGATAAAACACAAAATTGTTCAAAAGTCTTATCGCCATCGCTGCCCAATCAAAACATAAAAACAATTCAATCAATGCACCACCACAAAAAATCTCACATAATACATCAAAACTTTGTCATTATAAGCACAAATACAAAAAAAAAGAAAGAAAACAATCAAACAATTCACCACCACTTTAGATCTGTGAACCGAGATGAGAAGATATTCAATTCCAAAGTATTTCTTGATTCTAGATCGCTGTTTGAACTTCAACTTGGCAGCGGCTCGGGTTTGCTAAGGAGAAAGAGGAAGAGAGGAGAAGGAAAGGGTGGCTAGGGTTTGTTGAGGAGGGAAAGAAAGGGAGAAGGGAAGTAGAAGAGAATTGCAAAGTGAGACAGAGACATATGAGAGAGAAAAGAGCGTAGAGAGAGGAGAGGGTGGTAGAGAGAGAAAGAGGCAATCTAAAATATAGGGGTGGATTGAAATTTTGATGTTATATATTATGATATTATTAAGATTCTGTTTTAAAATGATGACATTTACACGACTAAGTTTGATATTTTAACATTATAAGAAATACTAAAGTAGTATTTCTATTTAAAGTAGTATTTCTATTTGTACAAATCTATCATTAATTAAGGCATACAACATAATTAACTCAAAGGATTAATGTTGAATCCATCTAACCACCTTGATCGGTTTATGCAACAAATTATCCGCAAGAGAATTAACCCGGTGCACTTCCCTTGCAAAGGCCTTGATGTTCTCTAATTTTCTGAGAGTGATTTTCCCTTGGGATACATATTGGTTGCGCCATTTCCATAGAAGCCAACAAGTGATTCCAAAAAGAGTAGCCCATGAGCACCCCTCTCCAGTAGGTCTTATTAGATTTCAAATTGCTTTCCAACCATTTTCCTGGCTCCCACTCAAAAAAAAATTATGCAATAAGTCCCTAGGAACCAACTGCAACCAAATTGTCTTAGCCTGTACATAGTCTCTCGGCACATGACTCCAAGTTTCACTGCCAGACCAACAGCAGCACAAGGGACTAGTAGTGATGTGCCTGCAAAATCTCTCTGCTTTCGTTAGCAAAGCTCCATGAAGAACAAACCATATAAATGTTCTTATTCTTTGGGGTCCTTAAACTTCCAAGCCAGCTCCCACTTGTTACTTTGTTGATTCCAGTCCTCTTTCGAAAGCAATTCATATGTAGATCTTTCGTAAAATTTCCATCATTAGTAAGGCCCCACATTTTTGGGAATAGAAGCCATGAACATTTCCAAGAATATCCAAGATTGCAGGAGGTAGCTTATCAAAGATCATAGCCCAATTCCAACAGTTATTCTCAACAGCAAACGCAGAGACATGCAACTTTTGTTCTTCTTCAGAAATCAGAGAGGTGGCGTGGTAGATCGAGGGCTGCTCACCAAGCCACATCAGTCCGAAATCGTGCAGTCTTACCGTTGGAGACCAACCATTTAGTTCCTTTCAGCACATGGGGCCAAACTTTCGCAATTCCCCTCCAAACACAAGAGGCACCAAACCGGTTTGAGGGAATAGGGATGTGATCATTTCTTGCAGATACTTCGCTCTTAAAACCTTCACCCACAATGCTTCCTTGTTTATTAGCATTTTCCAACCAAACTTTATCATGAATGCTTCATTATATTCCTTTAGATTACGAAAGCCTAACCCTCCTCGATCTTTCGGTTGACATAAATTCTTCCAACCTACTAAGCTCATTTTTTTATCTCCCTCATCAGCTCCCTAAATGAATCTTCGGCATGATCTTTCAATTAGCTGTTGAGTCTTCACTGGTATAGACTATAGTGGTCGATTGCATTGTCTATAACGGGATGGTGAGGAGGACTGCCTGTCCCAATGTATCTCTACCCACAAACGCAAGGCTCTTGGCTTGCCAAGAGGAAAACTTTGAAAGAACCCTGTCAACCAACCTGTGATACGTGTGGCTCGTAACCCTGTGGTGGAGTAGCGGGACACTAAGGTAGATCCCAAGATATTGCTTCAGAACAAAATTGGAGCTCCTGCTAAACAATCATGCCTCTTTATTAGGAACGCTATTAGAGCAGAACATCATTGATTTTTCTCTACTCACCAACTTCCCGGAAGCTTCGCAAAAGTCTCAACACCTCATTAATCACAGCCGGTTGAACAATGAGATAGGTACCTCGGAGTACCCAATGTCCACCTTCCAAAGCAAGTATATAATCACTACTTAATTCAAACTTGACCATAAAATAATGGTTCTCTAAATCCACGACCTTAAATATTTAAAATTGATTACCAAGTGATAAAATTTAGTACTTCCCTTTTTACAATAAATGATTTTTAAGGTTATAGCACATAAATAGAAACAATTATTATAAGAGTATCTCCAATCTACGTCAAATTAGTGTGCATTTCTTGAAATAATGTAAAAAATGGGGTCCAAGCCCATGACCCCATTTTTTTATAGCATTTCATGAAGTAGTACTGTAGTTACTCCATATCACTTTTTTTCTTTTCCTTTTGTTTTCATCTCTCTCTTTTTCATTTGGTTTTTTAGTTTTAGTTTATGGTATATTTATATATTTAATCAATTAAAGTATTTATTAATTATAATTAAATTTATTATTAATTTAATTTTTGTAAAATTATAATATAAAATATAAATAAAATATGAAAAAAATTAAAAAATTGAACAAAACACATGCTTTGCAAAATTAAACCTTGAATACACTCATAACAATGTAATTTAACATCTACCATATTAAAGTTGAACTTGCAATTAAAATATAAGACAACTAATATAAAAAAGATAAATTAAGTTGCCAAAATTAAAATTAATAATCAGAAAAATTAAATCCATCTCCACCAATATTAGGAAAATAGTACCTAAACGGGTTCGATGCAGAAAGTGGAGGTTGTTGAAATCGTCATCTTTTTTGCAAAATTTCGGCATTTTCGAGCTTTCATATAGGCACAGACATTTGGATAACTGATAGTGGACAAATCTTGCATCAAAATCTATTCTTCTTGTTGTCTTTCTTTTGCTTCTCGTTTTCTTTCTTGTGCTTCTCATATTCTGACTAACTCTTCTTGTTTTCTTTCTTTAAAACCAAACTTTGTTTTTGAGTGTCAATCTTTCTGTACTTCATCTCTTGAGCATTTCTGCAAGCTTTGGGGTATGTTCTTGTAGTTTATTAATAACTGATGTAACATTGTCATCAGTATTTTTATGTGTTTTCGCTTTTTTTCACCCCGCAAGGTTGTTGAGAAGAAGAGCCATCGATATCATCATCTAGATTAATTTGGAAGGCGGACAAACCAGGAGATTCCACGGATCTTTGAGTACGCTGCTCTCACTCACCTTGTTTTGAAGCATTGTAACCTTAAACACGAGACCAAACACATTTTGAAGATTTGTTTCTCCCCGTAATGGGTATTGAGAAATGTCAATATAAATTTGGCATAACATTTGGTCTTCTGCAGGAGAATAGGTAGAAACACGCAAATACATTTTGGAAAGATAGATATTTTGGAGACTGATTAAGTGGAGATGAGATTTGAGAGAAGATTGAGGTGAGACTTCTAAGAAAATTGAAAGTTTATATAGATGTTAAAAGAAAAACAATTAGATAAATATGTAGATAATGAGTATCTGGAGCCACAATAAGGATCGTCAGATGAATTTCGTAGTCATGTCAACCGTCTATTGGTTTTTTCATAACCTTATTAAAAGGCATATTGAGAATCTACCGTTGGATGGATTTCGTCGTAATGTCAACCGTCGATTGGTTTTATCTTTTTAGAATCTTATCAAAAAGGCATATTGAGAATCAACCGTCGGATGAATTTCGTTATAATATCAACCGTCGGATTGTATTTACCTTTTCAGAACGTTATCTTTTCAGAATATCATCAAAATATTTATGTTCAATATTTACATATTATTATCTTGATTTATATATTTTTATCCAAATTTATTTTATTTTGATTATTATATTATGTTGTACTTTTAATATATAGTTAAAACTTTTAATGTGTATATGTAATTACAATTTTAATAAGTAAAAAAATATATTCTTATCATAATTTTTTTATTTTAATTACTTTAATACAATAATATTTATGTTTAATATTTATATGTTATTAAAAATATCAAAATATATTTTTAATTGAAAGAATAAGAGGAATAATTAAATATAAGTATAAATTTTTAAATAATAATAAAAAAGGAGACGTGGAGAGGAATATACTTGAAATCTTTGATTTGATGTTAAAAATAGAGTAAGATGGTTGGAGTGACTTTTACTATAGCTATTGCATTTTGGAGTAAAGGGTTAGAGATAGCCTAATACATTAATTATAGTGATAATTTACTATATTATTCTTATTTATAATTGTTAACTATGAATTAAAAAATACAAATAATTTATTGTATATAAGGGAAAATATAGAAATAAGTAACAAAAACTTTCTTTATGAAATGCTACTTATTTTGATAAAAAAATTCTAAAAAATCACTTATTATGAAAAAGAGGGAGTAAATTATACAAATAAAAAGTAAAGAAATGTTAAAGAGAATAACATGTTCTGCTGTAAAAAAAAAACAGAGAATAACATGTTCTAAAACTGCAATGTGGTTGAATTAATATGTAATATATATATGTTCTTACAAAAAACATGTAGCACATTTATGCATGGATAATTGCTTGGGTAATTGTGATAAAAGTTTGGTAGGGGCCTCAAACCTTAAAAACCATGTTCTCGGGGTAAATTACTCTTAATGAATGGGGAATTTGACATACATACACTGCTTTTTAAAACTAATTGTAAATAATCCATTTTCAAGTTTAAACAATCTTAAAATTTTATTTGCATAAGTAGACAAACTGATATAGTTACGTTTTTTTAGAAAAAAATGGAGATGATAAATACCACATCCCTATAAATTTAGAGAAAAGAAAGGAAATCTCTAAACAATTAAATACAATATTAAAAAATATTAATGCTCCACAAAAGTAAGAAATATGCAGATTTTTTGAATTCTCATTTTGAATAAAATCAACCATGACGAATTTAATAAATACATATTTGTTTATTATTCAATGATTATTGGTCTTTTTGTTTTGTTTGTTTGAATTTTTATTTGAGATATGATTTGTCAAATTTGTAGCTTTAAATATATACGTATGCTTGACAAATATTACGAGGATATTAGTTATTAATGTATTATCTCAATGATATTTGTTATACACTATTTTTAATTTTATTTTACATGAATGATTGTTTAATGTGTGCATTATTATTGCAATATTGCCAAACGCTCGAGAGATATTATATGATATTATAACAACAATATAAATATTAGGTAAATAATACTGTAATAAATATTAATAGAAACTAAAAATATAGTCAAATTCGTAAACTAAAAAACACAATAATACTCTAATATAAATAAAATATACTTGCAATAATACATAATTATTATTTAAAAGATATTTTTAGTGTGTTTGCATAGTATACTACTAATACTATTGTAATACTTTATTGATTAATTGTTATATATGCATCATTAATAATAATGCTAGAAAATCAAGTTATTAAGCCACTTACACGTTCTTCATTAATGTCTCTCTCAAAGTCTTATACACACCCTATTTATTTGGTTCACAATATCCACTCAATATCCTTTGAATATCTTTAAAAATAAAAAATAATTTAAAATTACACATAATTTCAGTAAGATATGCACACTTATATATATATATATGTATATATATATATATGTATATGTATGTTAACAACATCCATTAAATATTGTATGAATATCCTTAACAATGTTCTTTGTCATTAGGGTAACGTCCGTGACGGAAGCAAAATCGGTAACCTAATCAAACCATTTAATTGGTTGTTAATGACAGTAAACAAAACCATATATGTATGTTTTTCCCGTTAATGTTGCCCCAAAACCCATAATTGTTTACGCATTGATAAATAGAAAAGAAGAAGCAATTCAACATAGGAAAGTTTTAGCAAGGAAAGACCACAAAGATCCAATCTTTGGTGAATTGCACTAAATAAAAAAAATCAAATTCACGTAATGGAGAATCTGGTGTACCTTTAGTGCTTTATCAATGAACAATGTCACCATCCTTGGTTAAATAGCAGAGACGCAAACAGACGAAATGAACAGAGAAGATTAGAATGAGATTTTTTGCGACATGAAAAGGAAGAATGAGATTACAGCTTCGCAAAAAATAGAAGACAGTCAGACATTGTTCCGTCTAAATACTAATTGAGAAAACGCTTGAGCCCCAGTTTTGAATCCCTCTCAATAAGAGATCCGGAGAGAAGAGAGGACAGAGTAGAGAGAACGGAGAGAGAAGAGGATGAGTAGGATAAAGATGAGAATTTGATGTTGGCAGTTGGAAGTTTGAAGGGGAGTGGGAGATTTAAGAGGCAAAATTGAAGGGGTGTTATGATATGATTTAAGAGGCAATTTTCACTAATGAATGAGCTATAAAAATTATTATAATCATCACACAACCTCTAGAATATGGTCTGCATTTGTCATACATGATTTTGTGTTAAAAAAGAAACAGATCAATGATCCTTATGTGGACTTGTTGTATAATAACATGGTTGAAAATTGTCCATATGGCATTAGCAAGTGAAGAGGCAGCTTCATCTGAGAAAGGGGGGAATTAGTCCCATTTTCATCGCTGCATAGTTGCGTGTTAAATGCAAAATGGTTGATGGTTGATTTCTATATATGTTATTGATGCAACTACCCATTTAAAGAATGTGAAGACTGAATGACAAGAGTTGGTGCTTTGGTATGCGTGTAAGCATTGTGGATAACAAATATAAGTGCTTCTTACATGAGGGCTTGTTTGGTATCCTGAGAGAGGTAACATAAAAATATGAAATGTCGTCATTCAGAAGAAAGAGGTTCATACTTGAACACATGGTGGTTTTATCGGATGCTTGAAGGCGACAATTCGAGTATTTTAGCGACGATTTCTTTGTCAGGCCCATGTCTT
>CAODLS014231837.1:0-10124 GCA_948243855.1 Flueggea neowawraea | reverse complement strand
GGTTTAGGTCATATGCTTAACCAATCCACTTCTCATGAGATGTACCAGTAACGGACTTAGAGGGCATACGGATTTTAAAATTTGTAGTCTTTGCCATCATAGTTCTCACCATATTGAGAAGAGTTTCACTTCTCCTCTCCGCTATGCAGACGTTCGAAATTGATTTCTTACCTTTTGCCTCTATATACACATATATAGGGTACTGGAAACGTCTTGATTTGAATCGCTGCCTTTTCTTTGAATCTTGCTCTTTTTTTATTCAAGGGACAATCCCAAATCCAAATAAATAGGTATGGAAGCTATAATTGTAAACCACGATCGAATCTATGGAAGCATTGGTTTATACATTTCTCTTAGTCTCGACTCTAGGAATAATTTTTTTCGCTATCTTTTTTCGAGAACTGCCTAAAGTTCCAACTAAAAAAAGATATATATAAATATATTAAAATAAATATATTTACTAAATTTAGTACATAAATTTATTAAAAATATATAATAATTCTATTCAATTAGAAACCAACTTATAAGAAGACTTTTTCTTATGTTGAAAGAAAGAAAAAACATATTTATGTCTTTATATTCTTTATCTCTTTATATAAAGTATTCTATATTAGAAAAAAGAAATATTACTAAAAAAAATTAGTAAAAAAAGGAGCAATACCAACTCTCTTGATAGAGTATAGGATCAAACGACTTATGTTCATTTCCCTTTTGTCACACAAAGCCTTGGACTCGTCTTATAGGCGTTCATGACCTTAGTCGATACACAAAACTTTATTTGATTCTCATCTTGACTAATAAGAAGTAAGAACTAACTTAGTTATTCATACTTTTGAGAAATCAAATAAATATGATTGCACATTCGACAATCATATATATATAAGTGATGAAGAAACAAGGCTTAGCCTTGCCTATAATTCTTTTGATGTCAAACATCAAAAGTGGATTAATAGCAATGGAAATTCAGCTCAAAGTGCCTTTTGAAATGGTTTCCTCTCTAGTATTCCTTATTTGCTATGCTCGCAATTAGACAACTTGAACTTATACAATTGCCTAATATTCCCACTTCAACTACTCGATGTACTCGATTTTGTCGAAGTGGTTGAGTTGCGTGCATCAACTTCACATAATCTCTCATGACCACGTGAAGTAGCAACAAATGGAAACTACGACTTTCAATAGTTAGGTCATTTACCTTAACTAAAAAATCACTTTTAGTGCCAAAGTAGCTCCCACTCAAACACGATCTAACAAATGTTGTTATTATTAGAACACTTATTGAAGGAAAACTTCAATAAGGTTACGACAAAATTTATTGCAAGGAAATGTTCGATTTTGCACAAGACTAGCTTGCACAAACCAACACCTTCAACTCCCACTTTTGAGTTGTTCCTTGCATGCTCAACTTGTTCCGTCATAGAACTAGTTGATGACCGATGAAGTCACGCCAAAACTTCAATGTAAGGATCCTTAAGATTGAATAAACAGTCAACAAACGACGAAATTCAATAGAGAATGTCGAACAAGGTAACTCTTCTCACTTATGTGAGTTTGAGCTACTTATCTCAAAGGTGCATAGGTCCACATGTGATGTCCCTTTGGTAGTTAACATTTTACTCACAAAATGTCAACGTTGTTCACGTTCAAGGATTTCCTCAAAATTCTGTTTAATCTCTCACTTCTCAATGACTTAAGGTTCTTAAACATTTTCCTCGCCTTTATATTGGAATGTATCCAATAGAATTAGACTCTGTCGAATTTCTCACAATCTCATGTTTGAGACAAGCGTGGATTAGGTGCAACTCCATTTGCTCCTAACTTCTAGGCAAGAAGTGGATAACAACTTAGACTTTTTCCTTGATCAAACAATGATCAACATCACTATGTCTATAATCATGTAGACCTTATGCCTCTACTTGCATGATTAGAAAACTCGTAACAAGTATAAGGGTTGATGGTCAAAGACCACGAGCTCCAATTAGTATCACGCCAACTAACTACTCCTAAAATGCAACTTACATGTATATTGCATTTTAATATTTGCAAAATAGCCAAGTGACTTCATCATCTTTTGCACTAAGAAGATGATGGACGTAGTGAAATTTCTCACTTCCACGTTTTATAGACATTTTGATCCAAGTTGTTGAGTGGTATTCTTCTCCTTGAATTCGGTCATAACCGAGTTCAAATTGGGCACAAGCTTTAGTTCTTAGAATACATACGAGATTATCATAATCTAGGTTTCATGATTGGTGCCACCTAAGTCTAACGTAGCTCAACATACGTCCATGTATGACTTAGCATTAATCGTCTTTACAAGCAGTGAATATCATAGATATATGACAAACAATAAGACATAGTTACACACAAGTAATTCATAGCAATGCACATATATTTACTATCCAACCAAAAATTAAACTAGCATAGCCTCTTATTAAGTTTTGAATCGAAAAGCACACTAGGCGTACAATTATCATCTCAGTCTTAATAATTAACTATACTATATTTAATTTCATAGATAGTAAATAATGATTGTTTGGATTCTCTTTTAAAGTCCACTTGACTTAAGGAATCCAGGTTGGTCATCTCAATTATTAAGTCACACTCAATAATTAGACAATATATTAACGCATAAAATATTGTAAATTAAATTAAGGCAAATCAACACAATAATAAGCCAAAATAATAAATGAAATGAACATTATTTATTGAACCAATATGCAATTCAAACAATTGATCTCAATGTTAATACACATATCAACATTGGACAACATTAACACACAAATAATGCATATTAAAATTACCCCAAAATAATACTACACGAATATAGTATTATATCATTCGCCTTTGTCACCCAATTGGATACACAATGAATCACAATCCAACGTATTATAATAGAATTCATAAGTGGTCACACAAACTTTTCGAGAATTCTATAAATCATACGACATTAAAGTGAATCTCTCACTTCTCATGATCTCTTTTTGCGATCATGGAGTAATATTGGACATTTGTGCACTAAATGTACAATTACATTCTACTTATTACGACCATTATCTTCCCAAAATACTCACATTTGGGAGTTGTGCAAATTTTTCTTTAATTCACACTTTATTTAACACAATATGGTTTTACCCCATTAGTTTATTTGTAACAAATTATAAATAAAATGGGTATATACATACTCGTGCATTATCCAAATAATTGAAATCTCATTCTAATTATCTAAATGAGAATCATATTTACACATTTTCAAATCAATTATTTTGAAAAACTAATTTTCAAAATAATTCTTGGAACAAAATTCATTTTTCACAATTTTTTAACAATTTGTATACACCAAACAAATTGGTAAAAATTGATCTTAAACTCCAAAAATTATGAAAAATATTCCCAAAATTTCAGAAAAATCAAAAATAATTTTTCAAAAAAATTCAAAAAAAATGGTCGTCGGGGCACGTGTCATGCGGTCACACGCGCCACACCCATCCCGCTACCACGTGTCATCATCACAGGTGTACACATGTCAACACGAACAAGTGTCTCTTTGTTATTCGATCACGTGGACCGAGGAAGTAAAGCATCGCCACGTGTCATGACATATGCCAATGATATGGCAGACATGTGACACGTTTCGCCACGTGCCGCTCCGTCGATGGTCCGATTGATGATGTGTCAGAACAATCATTGATACTTTATTGGAACACGCATGTTGTGTGTCATCATTACTTGACACGTGGCGTCCAATGATTGGTCCACATATCTGTCAATTTTGACTGAGTCAACGTTGACTGTCAACGAGACACGTGTCACGTTTTGAGTGATCCGCATGTTTTTTCTCCAACCAATAGAAATACACCACGTATGCTAAATGGTGCGTCCTGATTGGTTGATGCTCAACCAATGGGAATGCGCCACGTAACCTATTGGATCAGATGAAACAAATTCATTTGTAAGCTTCTCACATAATATTTTTTGATCGAGTTTCCGTCGTTTTGACGAGCTTTTCGATGAAATTTCGGGAAGAAACTTGGGAAACTGATGTTTTCAAGGTCGCTGATCTTAAATATTTTGTCAGAATTTTGAAATTCCAACTTTCATATTTTGGCTCCGGAAAAACTCGAACCAAAAATCGCGTTGGAGATAAAAAGTCGAATGCAATAAAATTACAATAAGCATCCTAGACAGAGACCAACAATATTTTCGAATCAAATTCGAAAAAATCACTGTTGACTCTGATACCAATGAAGGAATCGAGTACTGGTTCATCAAATAAACGGTATAAAAGGCAGTTCAAGTTACCTACATCGATTCTGGCGGAAGCATAACAACAGACAGCAGCTGCAATACTAGATTTCGATGTTGGTCTCTCAAGCAAACCACAGTCGGATACCATCGACAAACGATTCACGGTGCGAGGAGATGAATGAAGGAAGATGGAGGGAAGGATGAGGGAGGGGAGAAACATTTTTCTCCCTCCCTTTTTTTTCCTTTTCTTTTCTCTCTTTCTTTCTTCTCCTTCCTTCTTCTCTTTTTCTTTCTCTTCTCCACTTTTTCCTTCTTCTTCACTTTCTTCACCACTCACCTATTTATAGGCAACCAAGTGGGCATTGGTCATTGGGCCCATTATGGGTCTTATGGGCTCATGGGCCTAATGAGTCCACTTAATTGGGTTTGTTAATTGATCTCGATTTAATGTTCGGGCTCCACTCAAAAAATCTAATCCCTTCAATGTTGTATATTTTTAAATTTCAAACATTAAAAATGTTAATATGTAAGATATTGATTAAAAGTACTTGCAATAAACGTGCTTTATTAAGAGACCAGAAACAATTTAAAATATATAAAATTTAACAATTAATCGTTATTTCAAATAATTTTAAATTTAATCAACAAATAGATTAGATATTGCATAGTCGAAAAAGAAAGACAAGTACAACTTTCAAATTAGATCTAGGTATTGTAACACAAAGTAAAAGAAATCGAAATATTTTGAATCTTAAGCCATGAATAATCAGTTGAGACTATTTGTAATTAATGCGGTTTAGATTAATTTAGAGGGATGAATTAGTGAATCGTTAAAAAGAGGTATAAGCTTAAACAATGCTATTTTGGACAGACTAATCACTATTCACTATGATCACACCAAACTAAAGGCAACAAGAAATGAGACAAACCAAAAAAATAGGTCAAGTAGTTAATTTAAACATGACTTTGGTTTTTAGCATAAGAAGCGTGGGTTAGCCGCAAATTGTGTGGGCGCAGGTGCAGCGCCATTAAAATTTTCAACACATATTTAGTTAGCAAACAAAAAGTTCGAAAAGGAGGTAGTTTCAATGCTTGGATTAGTGGAAATGGTGAGGATTCTTAAGAGTATAACTTGGGTCTTAATTAATCTTATGATTTCTTGATTAATGTCCCTACCACTACATCACTTGAATCTTACACCAGCACTCCAATCTTACTTGGGTCTTAATACACGAAACAAGCTCCATTTAGTGATGACGAGACACTATGTGGTCACTACTTATCACCTCAACATTAAGCTAAATCATGAACAACTTTGCGCCACTCACAAGTGTAACCATTATTATGGTGTACACTGTATATGAGCATTAGTTAACAAATTGCATTGCTTGGAGTTGCACACTATAGCTACTACTTCCCAAAACTTTAATTAATTATAATGCGTTTATCATAAACGTAGTCAAGTGGAGATGGTTTATTATCAAGACGCAATGTACATTAATTCAATGATAAAGAATATAAATGGATTCCCCAGTCTAACGGAATATTTGGCAATCGCCTTTAAAAAGGGGGAAACAAAGTAAAAGTAGTAATTAATAGCAAAGTGGGTGCAAAGCCTACAAATTTACCTATCATCAAGACCACTACTAAAAAAGAAGATCCAAATGCACGCGACAAGCTTTATGGTTAATCTTTAATAACCATATATTGTCAGGTAAAGCTACAGTTGGAGTTTTTATGAGGCAGGATATGCCTGCTTTTACTATAGAGGTGTTGATTCTTTAAAGTTCTACAGTTTCTTGATGAGGAATATTTTGGCTTATTCCTTTATCCCGATTTGTTTTAGCAATGATTCATCTTGAGATAAAAGAGGTTAATTAACGTCTTAATTACGACTTCCCAAGAGGATTACACACATTATAGACAAATGAGATGCAAAAGGTACGTAATTTGTAAGATAAATCTAAGAAATTGCCAATTAAAGATAAATGTATGTGAAACTGCATCAAAATATAGCCACAAGTCACTATGAACTAATTTTCAAATTCACTTTATCGAAGTATAGTTCAATGTCGTGATATAATTGACTCTCATAATTTTAATATTGAAAATAAGTTATTTTAATAGTTTAAAAATAATATGTATTTATAAACAATCATTAATTTTAATTTTAAATGATAGAAGAAGCATGACACTAAGAAAAAAAATGCCATTCCAGCCTTTAAAATGAGCCTAGGAGGCCCTACATTCGGCGCTTAATCACGAGTGAACGAACAGAAACTATTATATAAATCAATCACTAAGCGGAAAAAGCATCGAGCCACGTGTCACATGGATTTGTCAAGCAAGTAGTTAGTAGTTGATGTTGTGTATATAAAAAAGACTAGTCATGAGTGACTAGGATGACGTGCATATTGATTTGGGTGGGCCAAAAGGTTTGACCCATATTCCCAATCTAGTCGGGGTCAGGTGGTTTCTGAGAAGCAGTTTCCTATATGGAGCCAAATGCTTAATTTATAATATTAGCACCATCATTAACCACAAATTATAGCCTCCATGCTTCTTGACTTGGACATAGCTAGCTAAGAAAATGCTTCATGATTAGATTGAAACACAACCCACGTGAGGGCTTAGACATCCCACCTGAGGACTCCAAGGATTCTCTCTGGTTTTTAATTGCAGCCTAAACTGTCGAGGTCATGGACTATATGCATCTTTGATCACATCTAAAAATGTATATTTAGAGCTTTTAAAACGTTGGTTTATATTTTCTTTGTTGCTAGCTGTTCGTAGCTAGAAAAAACAAAAGCCCGAATCTGATATTCGATGTCAATGCATGTGGGACTGGTTCTTAGCTTTATCTGCTCTATTCTATTGTACAGAAATTTTGAAAAAAAGATTCGGTCATTTGATTTAGTATCTTTATTGCCCTATAGGGTGATTATTAATTGGGAATAATCAAATATTTATGTTTTGGAATCAAAATAAAAATTATACCGTAGTAAGTTTTATAAACGGGCAACTAAACAGTGTAAATTTTTAACAAACGCCTTAAAGAGGGAGTTATTATTTGTTAAGCATGTACTTATTGACTCAATTATTCAGTAACATCCAGAGTTTGATAGCATGTAGAGATGAATGCTATTTAATTAATCAATGCATATAACACATACTAAGATCCAGTACTAGACCTTGTACCATGCATGGACCTCAAAAAAAAAAAGGGGAAGAACGAAGGGATCTAATCGGGGCTAGCTTTTATTGTTTAGGATTCTCTGCACCTATATAAACGGCTTCAAGAAGATGCAAATAAGAAAGGGGATGGGCATCAAATTGTCTCTTGTCTCGTACATATGGTTATGTCCACTTTCTAACCAACAAAACAAATTACATCTTCCATTATGGGTGCTGGATCGCATCCTGTCTTACTGTCATCATATATATAAATATACATGATTTTCTTTTAAAATTTGTCTGCCGATTTATTTCTCTGAATTGGTTAATTAGAAATCTGACACAATATATTTTAAAAAACATAAACAATAGCTAACTTTTTTGAAAAGTCATTTTATTTGCTCAAACTGAAAATTAAATTATTGACCCGTTAGTGTTGAAGTTTAATTTCAGTAACAATAAACCTAACTGCAGTAAACAGTAAACAGTAAACGGTTAAGTGTTAAACAGTAAAATGTTAAGTGTTAACTAATTCAAGTAAAAGCGTGGAGTAGATAAGTGAATAAAAATTGCACGTTGTTGACAAGGACCAACATTTTTACATTTACTGAAGTTAAATCACATATACGTCAGCCTGAATCAAAGGGTTGAGGTCCCCTTCAATATATCGTCACTTAATTATATGTAACTTGCTTCTTCTCAAATCCATTGCTAAAAAACGGAGTTGAGGTCCCCCATCACTCTATTTCCGTACAAAGTTTAGATTAATTGCTGTGGAAACCCCATAGGATACTACAACGTAATTAACTCGTTGGCAGGGCTGAGTCCACATCAACCAGGTTGGCTAGGCTAGTCTATGGACCGTTTTGTGCAATTAGAAACTACCCTTTGTTTAAGTTTGACAATATTGTCTTACCTAATGTCAGCTTCAGAGATATGTGTTGTGGGGTGGCGACTGGTGAGTATATTCTACCAAACATATGAAGTATCTAGCTTCTAATTTATGAAATACCGTAAAGTTTGGAAAACAATAAGGAACAAAAAAAGGGACCATCCGAATGCACAACAACTACTGGATCCATCTCATGCCAAGTTTTAATTAGTGTGAGGAGTATATATAGATAGGCCTCTCAAACCCACCAGACGTACCTGCCGAAGGAGATCGAAGAAGGCAAATCAAGGACGCCACTTCCGCAAATAAAGATTACCTGACTAATGGAATTAATTGTATATAAGGTTTTGGAGTCTTATAGCAAACTGTGCTCCGGTGGAGTCAAAAGTTTGGAAATTAATGAAATTTTGCATTCGGCGGAAGCAATTAACTAATATTTTTGACATGTGTAATTAATTAACTAGTCAGTCAAATAGGAACTTTCCTGGAACGGAATGGTTGATTATTAGCTGCAACTGCTACTATTAACTTAACTCCCGAAGGATACAGTCATACAGAGAGTTAAGTGAACCTGTGTAGGTTACACAATGTTAACCCCCCCAAAAAACACAGGAAAAAGCAAAAAAGTAGAGAGGAAAAGAGAAAAAAGAAGTGTCTAACGGCCGTTAGCAAGAGGGGTAACGGCGGAATCTTTGCATGGACTGGGAGGCAAGCTAGTTTTTCCGGAAGCAAGAAGGCTTTGAACGAAGCTCTCGATTCTTTGTCCGTTAGTTTCCGTCGATAACCGCTTCCCGCCAAACGGCAGAGTCTCCACCCCTCTCTCCCTCAACACTTGCTCCTCCATCCTCGGCCCCACTTCTCCCTCACTCCTCAATCCGTTCGCCTGCACGCATGCATTTCACAACTTCAATCACTTAACAAAATAATAACGAAACAGTTATAAGAAAACCTGTTTGGCTGCCCAGAAAATCAAACGGAGAAAATGGGAATGCCTTGAGAAAGCAAACGGAAAGGAAAGAAAATCTTTTGTTAGGACGATATCGACGGACTGACAAGTAAATTTCCAAGCAATCGATTTTGTTTCATTCACATATTTCGAACCAACCAAACAATTCCTTGGAATTGAAACTGAAGTGGAAAAAAGAAATACCTGGATTCTGACGTAGTCCGTACGGTTCCAACAGAATGCATTCCCCAACATCTGGTCCACAGTCTCGGAAACTCCGTCAACCACAATGTCAACGACCGATGACGTCGAACACTCGCCGTTATGACGGAGCTTCCTCTCTCTCAGTGATCCACCACTCGTCGTACCGTTACCTAACGACAAAACCAACAAATCCTCCACGCTGTTAACGGAAGGAAAATCACGCTTGTTGTTGAGCACATGCGTAACCGCCGCAGCCGTGGGATTGTTCATCACAAGGCCGCCGTCAATGGCACAGCAAGAGGTCTTTCCGTCGACGGACGTTAAGCTAAACGGCTTGAAGAGGCTTGGAGTGGCTGAAGTGGCACGGCAGACTTTCCAAAGGTCAAAGTTAAAACTTGGGGAATCTGATGCGTCGGCTCGGGAGAAAACAAAGGGCGCAGAGCTGTTTAGGTCAAAGCAAGGAATGAGGAGAGGCTTACACGTGTCCTTCAAGGTCAAGTTCTTTCCGTCATCTCTCCTGAACGCTTCCTTCAACACCATGTCCATGCTACTGCCGGAGAATCGCTTCCGGCGGCGAGTGAATCCGACATGCCTCATCTTGAATAGCTCCGAGTTCTTGTTAACGATGAAAGACACCGCATCCTTGGCAGAGTAGAGAGG
>CAODLS014231589.1:0-22201 GCA_948243855.1 Flueggea neowawraea | reverse complement strand
ACGATAGTCATGTTGTTCTGACGAGGGCACATGATTGGATTATACCCAACTATCAGGGTATTTGATGACCATGTTGTTCTGACGAGGGCACATGATTGGATTATGGATTGGTGGCATGACCCCAATCATTGATAAGGTGGTTGAGTAGTGACCCGGATCTCACCACATTCTGTTTATAGTCCCTTAAGATGTTTTGTTCGAAATCTTTGTTAAGAAAAAAAGGTTTTCAAAAGAATATTGTTTGGGTTTTAAAACATTTGAGCTTTAGCTATTTTGAAAATATTCTGGAAAATAAGGCCTACGTGGCAAAGTTCTGTACTATAGAGGTTTGTGCGGGATGGGCCGAGCTCCCATAGACGGTTCACCTCGTACGCCGGTCATGGTCCCGGGAATGGTCGTGACATTGCCCCTATTACGACGGTCTACACCCAAAATAAAAGTTACTTAACACACGTATATGAAATATACAAAAATGCATACGAGACCCATACATAACAGAAAATGTTTTTTCTACATATAAAAACATTGCAAGTGTTTCTTAAAAAAACAAAAATAAATGAGATGAGTATAATTTCCTTAATACCAAAAGAGAAAACAAAACCAATTTTTCTCATTTATTTCTTTCAGAAGAAAGGATTGTCACACATTTGTAAAATTAAAGCTAAGACATTTACACTAATTCAACGAGATTCCTACATTAATAAAGATTATATATATTCCATTTTAAAAAAGATATATAACATACATACACATACAAATATGTTAATGTGAAACGCCAATTATGTAGATCGTAGTTGTTGTTTTAGTGAGTAAAAAGAAACGAATATGTTAGAAATCTAGATTTGCCCATGACGTTAATAGGTATAATTTGAGTCTTTCAGTAGTCGGGATAACTGATTAGCCCAACTGATTAATAAAAATTGGTTGTGGGCTTCTTAATGGGCCAAGAAAGCCCAACTAAAAATGAAGCTCATTAATAGAATGTTCTAGAATTTTATTTGGTGGAGATAAATATGTGTAGATGAGAGAAAAAGAGAGATAAGAAGAAGAAGATAAAAGAAAAGAAAAAATGTTCTCTTAGTCTTTCCCTCCAAAAAATTACGTTCACTCCTCCCTCTCTCTCTCTCTAATCCACATTTGTGTTCTCTTCAATCAAGAAGGAAGATGCTGTACAATAATTTTACATAGATATTCAAGCATTAATCGATAACATTTTGGCCATAAGTGTACTTAATTGTCCAAAGATTTCTATCTTTTCGGGTTTTGTGCAGAGCCAATGAATGCATGGATTGTTGATCAAATGCGATGAAAAAGCCATGAGAAAGATGTTCTTAAAGTTGCAAGATCAATGGAGTTGATTTATGGCAAACAGTAGCAGGCCACTGTCATGGCCTCTGAGTTCGTGACCGTGGCCATGGAGGCCATGACCGTGGTGGCCAGTCAGTAAAATGTGACAAGGAGAGAGAAAAAGGTGGTGACGAATGAGGACAAACTTATGGGGACCAAGGCACATTTAAGGGATATTTTTGGCACAATTTTGTGCATGCCAAGAGGTATAAATACCCTTCTTATCACCCATTTGGGACATCCTTTACATCATTTTTCATTCTAGAAATTAGAATTTTACATTTCAAGCAAGAACTTTATTTTTTTAGGGTAGATCAAGGAAAATGAGAAGGAATCAATTACCCAAGTCTACTATACTTGGAATTTGTCATCAAAGGTCCTTGGGTTTTGTTTTTTTTGACTTTTCCTCTTTTTGCATTTGAATATTTATGATTGTTTTAATGGATTTCAATGTTTTTATACTTTATTTAATCATGTTAGCTTAAATATTTAGTTAGGGTGTAAAGATGTAGGATATGGATGATGATTTTGCTATGCTATTGATTAGGCTTGTTGTGTTTGTTAATGTTCTTTATTTATAGCATTGTTGGGTTGGTTTAATGAGTTGTTTAATGTGATTATGATTTAGATTGGCTACCTAGATTGTAGTTCTAGCAAGTTTAGTTGATGAATCGAGAGATGAAGACTAAATGATGCCACAACCATTAAAATTGTGAGATTTAGGATAAAGATATACCTATGCTCATAAGGTGTTCGATGAAATTTCCTAAAGACCTAAGGATCCTAATTAACTTAAGTGAATCCGAGAGGACCCTCTTATTTAATGTAAGGATGACTTAGATGACCTTGAAAGAGGATCTACGCTAACTTAGTAGAGAGAACACCCAACCCTAGATATCCTTTCTTTGAGGATCTACGCTAGCTTAGTGGAGAGAACACCCAACCTTAGATATCCTTTCTTTGGCATAGTTAGATAGGAATCTCTAGTCGAAATCTTGAAGCTCAATGCTTTTCTTTTATTGATTTTCACACTTTTATTCCTAGTTTTCATTACTTGCATTGTGACTTTCTTAATTAACCCAAAAATCTCAAAAACCAATTATGATTTTACTTGTTTTTATTTTATTTTTTATTACAATTAATTCCCACACCCCGAGGATTCAATACCCGAGAAATATTTAAGGGTTAAAACTATGACGATCCTTGTACACTTACAAGACATCATCAAGTTTTTGGCACCGTTGCCAGAGAGTGGTGTTCTTAATTGTGATCTTTTGTTTAATTTTACTGAAATCATTCCTTTGATACCTGTGATCGAGAGGTTATGCCATGCTAATCGGGCCACTAAAAGAAAGGAAAGAATGCCTGAAATTCCAAGGCCTAGGGTTAACCATGAAAATGAGGAAAGAGTTGGGCAATTATCGGAAGATAGAGTTAGGCAACCAAAACCGGTTAGAATGAATGAGAGAGAGATCCAAAGGCCAATGATTGAAGCTTCTTCTTCATGCATTAGATTGAGTCAACGGGAATGAACTATGAGTTGAAGAATATTAACTTCCAAATGTTGCCATGTTTTCATGGGTTACCTTCAGAGGATCCACTTACCTTTTTGAAGGAGTTTTACACCACAATCCAAACATTCCCACTACATGACCTAACCGAAGATGAGTTGAGAATAAGATGTTTTCCTTACACTTTGAAGGATAAAGTGAAGCAATGACTAATCAACTTGCCAGAGGGTTCATTAGGCACACGGGATGAGGTTTATGAAAAATTTATGATGAAATACTATTTTCCTCAAAAGACAGTGGAGTTTAGAAACAAAATTTGCTTATTTTCTCAAAAGTTAAATCCTATGCCGTCCCTATGTTATATTGAAATCTTCTCTCCAGTCCTTAGGTTTTCAAAAAGCTTATCTCCCCTCCCTGAGGTTCACCAAAGCGTTCAACCGTTAGTCCTTGTCAATTAAATGTAACAGATTTTGATAAAAAGTCTATTTTACCCTTATCCCTCGTCCTTCAATCTTTTCTCCTTCATCACTCTCACAATGTTAGTCCCTCTCTCGTACACATCATCTGTAAAAAAATTGGCATGGAACTATAATTTTATGAACTTGAGATAAAACACGTCATTTGTTTTTAAATCAAATGATGCTTAATTCTAGTGTTTCAATAATTTGAACCTACTATATAGATTTTTATTCACAGTATTCTATCAACAAAACACAAATCTACTTTTGATTCTTTAATTATTTGACGAATACAAAGAGCAAAATGAATTCATTCATTTTAAACATACACAAGAAAAAAGAACCAAAATTTCTTTGACTTAGATCTTCACGCCACTGTCGCAGCACTACCATCCTTCCTTAATAACCCACCACTAAACCAACCAGCTAACCTAACCACCATCTCCTTCCCTTTGCAACTTATCACCACCAGTCGATTGTCTTGTCATTGCTCTCTTAATCCTATTGCTCACCTTTTTCTCACCCTCTTTATCCCATCTCCCATTCCCAATCTCTCTCTCGCCCACTTATTAAATTATTATCACCTGAAGATAAATTTTGTGCTTTACAGGACATAGAGGGTGAGGAAAAGGTAAGAATAGGATTAAGAGAGCAATGACAAAACAACTGACTGGTGGTGGTGGACTGGAGGTGATAAGTTGCAGAGGGAGGGAGATGGTGGTTGGGTTAGCTGGTTGGTTTAGTGGTGGGTTATTAGGGAAGGATGGTGGTGCTGCGGCGGTGGCGTGAAAATCTAAGTCAAAGAAATTTTGATTCTTTTTTCTTATGTACGTTTAAAATGAATGAATTCATTTTGCTCTTTGTATTTGTGAAATAATTAAAGAATCAAAAGTATATTTGTGTTTTTTGATAGAATATTGTGAATAAAATTCAATAGAGTGAAACACTAGAATCAAGGATCATTTGATTTAAGAAACAAATAATGTGTTTTATCTCAAATTCATAAAACCATAGTTTCATACCAATTTTTTTACATATGATGTGTGTGAGAGAAGGACTAACATTGTGAGAAAGATGAAGGAGACAAGATTGAAGGAGGATGGATAAGAGTAAAATAGACTTTTTGTCAAAATCTGTTACATTTAACAAACAGGACTAACGGTTGAAGGCTTTGGTGAACCTCAGGAAGTGGAGAGGACCTTTTTGAAAACCCAGGAACTGGAGAGAAGATTTCAATATAACATAGGGACGACATAGGATTTAACCTTTTTTCTCAAACGGAAGGTGAATTGCTCCATGAGGCTTGAAAGAGGTTCATGATGCTCTTAAGCCAATGTCCTCATCACCAATTTTCATTGGCGCTTTTCACACAATTTTTCTATGATGAGCTTACAATACATAGGCAAACGCTTGTTGATACCACTGTGGGAGGCTATTTTACAGATAGGACCACTGAAGAAGTTTATGATATCTATGTGATGTTGGCTACAAAATCTCAACAAAAAGCGATTAGGGCTAGGAAAACCGGTATTCATGAGGTAAGCTCTTCATCTTCACTCGATTTAGTTTCAAAGGTTGATGATCTTGCAAGCAAAATGATTGTGTTGCTTAATGCTAAGGTTATGGATAGGAACAATGTGCTTTTTGTGGAATATTTGGCCATAATGAGATGAGTTGTGGTATGAATGGCATGGACGGAGGATTGGAAGAGGTTAATTATTTGGGAGGATTCCCAAAACCTTAACACAATGATCCTTATTTTAATGTTTATAATTCCAATTGGAGGAATCACCCCAATTTCTCTTGGAAAGACTCAACTACCCAAGTCCCACCTAGACCCATATGCCCATCTGGTTTTCAAGCTCGATCACCCTACCAATAAAACCAACCCCTTCCACCACCCTAACAAGCTACCAAAGACAAAAAGCCACCTTTGAATGATTTGTTTATGCAATTTATTTCTAAAATAAAGGTTAGGGATGAAAAGATTGAAGCTAGAGATGCCAAGGTAGATCAAGTTATCCAAGCTCAACAATCCATTATCTAAAACCTTGAGAGACAAATGTGACAACTAGTTAAAACCTTGTCAGATAGGTAGAAAGGAAAATTACCTAGTACCTTTCAATTTAACCCTAAAGAGTGTGTGATAGCTATTACTTTGAGAAGTAAAAAGGAGTTTGAGGAGCTAATTGTATGGGAGGTAACTAGGAAGGAAAAGAATAAGGAAATTGTGGTAGAAAACCTAACCATGACGAAGGTGTTGAGGAGAAAAAGGGGCAAGAGAAAGAGATTCCTTCCAACCAAAAGGATGAGGTGAAACCCTATGTGTAATATCCCACCCATTCCAATCTATTTTCTATAGTGTTCTGACCAATTCTGATAAGGTCGTCGGTGGAACGTCATTCGATTTTGAACGATCTTAGTTCATTTTCAATTTCAAACTTGCAAGTTTGGGTATTGTTAAGTCCCGGGAGTGATGAAATTTATTATTCTAAGTTAACAACACATTTGAGGTGTAAATTTACACGCTTAGTGCTTTTTGGAGGCCATCTACATGCGTTGTAGGGAGATCTATGCACGTAGAGCATGATTCGGGTTGGTTTGTGAGCTATATAGGTCATCTACGTGCGTAGTAGGGGAGCTAAGTATGTAGATCATAATCTGGGTTAATCTGTGAGTTGTTGAACGCCGTCTACGTACGTTGTGAAGCGATCTACGCACGTAAGACTTCTTCTACATGCGCAGATGTTGTACAACAGACGTTGATGTGCTCAGAAATGCTGAAAATGAGTGAAACACTGTGTTTCAGCGAGGTGGATTTATAAACACCCCCTTACCCGATCTTCATTCGTCACTCATTATTGTCACTCTCTCTCACTCTCAGATAGGTTCTTTCACTTTGTCCTTGCTTCTCCAACATTTCTAATCATCTCTGGAGGTAAGATTTCAATTCCAATCATTCTTTTTATCCATTTCATGCTTTTAATTTCATAATAACGTTTTCGTCCGATTTAACCTAGGGTTTTAGATTTGAGTGATTCTATCAAAATGGATGATGAAGGATGTTAGATCATGATAGATCAAAGCTAGAAACACTTAGATTTAACTTGGTTAGTAGAGATTTGATGTTGTTCATAAATGGGCTTGGTTGGTGACGGTTTTGAAAATTTGGGACAAATTTGTTGATTTATGTTGGAATAATTGATAGCGATCGTTATATTATAATTGTTTGATGTTATAAGAACCTAGATTAAGCCCAGATTCAAAAGATTTGAGGTTGTTTTGAATAGGTTAGGGTTTGGTTCGGGTTTGAGCTAATTTATGATGATTTTGAATTGTTTTTTAGAAACCAATTATAGATTTTAGTTCTTGAGGTTGATTGTGATAAATATGGGTGTTTGGATTCGATTTCTATTGGTGGAATCGAGAGAACTTTTTAGGTAATTTTTTCAAAGGGACTAAACTTGATATTTTATAAGTTTGGGGTCTAAATGTAATTTTTAAATATTTTGAGGTTAGATTTGATATTAGAAATACTTTGGAAACTAATTGGTAAATTTTGAAGAGTTTGGAGACTGAATTGTGATTTCTGAAAGTTCAGGGACTATGCAGTAATTTTGTATCGAGGATGGATTCTCGACTATAGACTTAGACATTCATTTGAAATGGATTATTGGGCGTTGTACGAGGGTCCAAGTTCGCATTTGCATTTCATGTATATTCCGTAAATGCCACAATCATTGTGTTAATTCCTCGTGGATATATTTTGTTTTAGCTCGGTCTAGTTTTCGAGGAGACCAGCCATTCACCGGTAGACCATGAGTTGAATTATTCTCTCGGCATTCAGGTAAATGCAATGTCGACTTTAGACACATAGGTTGTATCTTCCTAACTTATATTTTTTGTTGTGCTACGACCATAGCATGCGAACATGAATAATTAAAGGATTGAAAATCCTAAAATTTGGCCTACGTGAGGAGTTGTTTGTTTGAATTTGTTTCTGATTTATTTCTGAATTTTGGTAAATCATGAAATTTGATTTTGGAAAGTTAATTGAATTTCGAAAAAATTAAAAATACTTTGTTTCTAAAAGGTTTATTGTTTCTATAAGAAATCAAATTATTTCTGAAAAATAATATAAAGTAATTATATTCCTTCCTTTGGTATATTCTAAATTTTGTTTTTGTTAGTGTTTATTTGCATATTGTTCGTTTGTAAAATGTTTTCTTCTGTTTTTGGAAATATAAAGTATTATTTTATATATTCGTATATTTTTGGAAGTATTACTTTGATAAGGTCATAAGGGCAACAGTACCTTAATTTTGTTTTTGGATCATAAGAATATTACTGAGTGAGTGGATTTGTTAACAGTTTTCTGAAGTTGATCATCGATCGTAAAATCTTTTTTGACTTAATAAAGCTAAATAGATTGAATATTTGTTTACAGACGTCGAACACGTTATTAAATTTTATTTGCCAGTTGTCAATGCGAATTTGCGACTCTTCTTCTATCTAGGATAACATATATATAAGTAAAGAAAGTGATGATATCATGATTTTACTTATGTCAAGTGGAAAGTTGGTCATGAAAGACCAGAAACATGTTCTTCGACCGTAAATCAAGAAAAGCCTTGATTACGAATACTAATTTAATAAAAAGCTACTTAATTCAATGTGATTAATCATGTTCCCCACACCAAGAGGACTACAAAGCCACGACATTATTACAGCAAATGTGACTTAACTTGAATCAATTTTTCTACATATTAATTATTAATTGGCTGAATACGTAGAGAAATATAATAAATTTAGGTAAGAATTTCCCGTTATTTATTTCATTGGCTATTCAACTTGGAGTTGATGGATCAATAATTTAATACACAGAGTCACGCACAGTCTAAAACTTTTTTTTTTCAGTCAACAACATATGTATATGTACAAGCGCGGCCACCAACTTCTTGTAGGATATATTTTTTACATCGCGAGCGGGATTGGAAGAGGTCTCACTCAAATAATGCTTAGCTCTATATACTAGCAATTATAATACTTACTAGATTAGGCATTGATTTAATTAACTTATAATTTGAAATAATTAATTCTTTCATTTAAAAAAGTAAAATAAATAAAATAGTGTTTACAAAATTTATAAACAAAACTACAGTACCAATTAAAAATTGTAATTTTGAAATTTAATTAAATGAGATGAGTTGAAAGTAAACTTTTTAAAAAGTTGTAAGCTTTATTTGTTTAATTAAATAAAAAAATTTTGAATTTTTAAAGAGCTCATTAAATAATACAGTATATAATATATAATATTTTATAATAATTTCTAATAAACAAATAATATATATATATATTAATAAAATATTATAAGTTATATTCTATATAAAATATATTATATGCTGTTGTCAATAAATGAATTCTTAAAAGTCTATTTACTGACTTTTCCTTCACTTTAAAAAATAGCTTTTAAAAGAGAGAGGGTGTCAGGAAATTCTCTTGTAGTAGTTTTGGCTCAATTTTACTATAACATGCATGTGTTAATTTATTTATTTGGTTTCTTTCTTCAACTTATTTCCTTTTTGTTTATTTTCTTCTTCTGCTACTAAATTAAATATATTTTTTTTAATTTCGTCTATCATTGAATTAATTTTTCTTCCATAAATATATTACAAACTACAAAATACTGAATTAATTTTTTTTAGTTCTCCTACCACTGATTAAATATTAGTTTTTTTAAAAAATACTGATTTTTCATCAAGGATTTATTTTAAAAACATTTTTTTCTGAAAATGGTTTATTTTGCAATGTATAGTCTAATAACAATAAGGGCATTATTAATATTTCCTGTTATCTTCTTGAGAAGCAAGTATGTGAACCAAACAAAAAAATTGACACTTCCCAAATAGTTATTTCACCAACTAAACACTCAAAAAACATAATTCGTGAGAATTTAGTTCTGACAAAGTCACTTCTCAAAAAAATGAACCAAACATTTTCTTAGGTAATTTACTCCTTTTGTTTAAAAGAAATTAAGAATTTTGCTACTAGAAGATATTCACATATCTTAATTCTAACCTTTCGCTGTCTCACAACTTATCAAAATCTTCTTTTTATATTATTAATTATGACTTTGTGTTGTGCTATCTTTCATCTCCTTGGCTTAGTTAACTAATCTCATGCTACAAAATTATCGAATACTTGCTCAGGAGCAGGAAATTCATTTGCATTGCTGGTAAAAATTATTATATACTGAGGCAACTTTCAATTAAACTCAATGCTTTCTTTCCTGCTTTTTGACAAAATCTGAATTGTGTAGAGATATCAAGATATGCTTATGCTAGGTGCAACACAACATTACCTCTTCGAAGCTCGATTCGTTAGAATTATATTCTTGACAACTAAATTGGACACTTGAAGAAATAACTAAACAGAGTTAAAGTACCCTGATGAGGGTGGAAGTACACCAAAAGGAATGAAGAATAATACGCAAATCATGATATCACTTCAATTACCAAACACGTTGAAACAAAACAAAACATACCCAAATTATTCGTTAGAATAATATTGATTTGGATTGGATTCTTTTGACCATCTTTAATCCTCTAATTATAAAATAAAATTTTACTTATATTTAATATATAGTTCTACTCATACATTAAACAAATCAAAAATAAATATTTTTCTTAAAACATGATTCTATAATAAATCAGAGTTAAACATTTTTCTTAAGACATAATTTTATAATAAATTAGAGTGAATTTAACTATTTATATATTATTTTTTAATTTATTTAATGTAAGAGAAGGATCATATATAAATATAAATAATAATTTTTGAAAATTATAATCCGCAATGATCAATGTGAAATCTGAATTATTTTTTTTACTCTATGTCTACTCCAAATGACAAGACGGGTAAGTTTTGAGAGGCTTTTTTTGGCCATTTGCGATTGTTAATTATTTTTGTCGTTATCAGCTTAAATTATTGAATTGTTGCAAGAGTCTTTGGAGTTCAGATAACTTGAGCAGTGATTGGCAGCTTGAGCATTTTTTTTTCTTTTTTTTCTTTTGTGTGTGTGTGTGTAAGTTTGGTACTTTACTAGCTGCCGTCATGGCTAGTCTACATAGGTAACTGTGACGATAATTATTTGCAATTTATATTCATGTCAAGGCACGAGGTCTTGAATATTAATATTTAGGTTTTGTTTAGACCATCTTCAATTGGGATAAAGTTTTGCGTTTAACGTAAAAATTATGTAGATTTTTTCTCTTCAACTCGGTTGTATTTTTGTGCCGGTTTTTATATTTTATTATAGTATCGCGTTACATGTAATGCTACATTATAGCAAAGCAAAAAAAAAATTATTTTTTTATTTTGATTTTATTCTTATTTTGTCAAAATAAATAATTAATTTTATTTAAAAAATAATTAAGAAAGAATTAAGTTTGTATTTAATTTATAAAAAATTAATAATAAAAAATGTGATTTAGAAAAATATTAAGAGAATATTTTTTTTAGAGTTTGAAATAAAATTATAGATTGAAGATGTTTTACTGTAATTGTTATATTTTTATGAAAAATTATTATAAAATAGAATTTTGAGCTGAAGATGGCATTATCATATTGCACAAAATATCTTTATAAATAAAAAAATTATACTTGTTTTTATATTTCATATTACCTATTTTTTATAAGAAAAAAAATTATTAACTAATATCCACAATGACATAGACTGAAAAATGTCGGCAAATCTTTCGATATTTAAAGTACTTTCGCATATTTGAAATTGCAATATTAAAAAATGAGGAAAATCTCCAGTTAAACAGTTTCTTTAATATTTAAACCTCTAATTTTTGACAATTAATTTAATACAATTAATATATTAACTATTAAACCAACAATTTGGTAGTATTGGATAAAAAATTTTAGTACATGGTGAAGTCATCTGCAACTTGTGGCTCGTATCAAAGTTCATGCAAAATTATCCTATTTCCACAGCAAAATTGGAGAAGGTTCCGCAGTAAATAATCCTCGTTTTCAACCAGAGAGCCGGATTAGGTGGTGGGCTCTATTTGCACTCATTTTATAATTATGATTTAGATAATACCTACGACAATGTTAGTGATTTCTCATTCAATGTAGAAGGCAAATATGACTTGTATTCTTTTTTTTTTTTCCAAAAAAGAGAATCAGGGCGACTAATAAGTAGTATATCTTTGTGGGGCGTGATCATTCAGACGAATAAATCTCTCCGCTATGGAATGTTCTCGAGAGTCATAGCTGACACCGTCAGAGGACTTGGACCCGTGCACTAGTGTAGTCACCGTAGCACCTCATCGAGGACGAGCAGTAAATGTCTGATCAACTCAACATTGTGAGAGTGAATCCGGACATATTCGAACCCACAATCTCACGTTGAGAACAACATACCCTCAACACTCTGCTACCCCTCGAGGGGTAATATAACTTGTATTCATTGAAAGAGGAAAAGGGTAAATTACCATGACTGTCTTCAGTTTAATCAAATCAATTCACTAGTTTCTCTTCCAAAACAGCTCGAAACTTAGCATGTTCAACACGACTCAACAATTAACGAAGCAGTTCGACTCAATTTCTACTAGTATGACACGGCATTGTCAGATAATTATAATGGTTTTTATTACGTAATTGAGTACAGTGAGATTAATTAACGAATGGAGCTCTCATGGGGTGGTCAATCCCTTGGAAGAAAAGGAACATATATAGTCCAACCACTTGCTTGAGAAATAGCATTGCATTTGTCCATTTCTTGTTGAGATTTAATATACTTAATATTTTTTTTTTCAAATCATCGTACACTAAGAGTGGTGATTATATATTATTACAATTTTGAAATTTTGATTACTACCTTTTAATCTCCCAAGTCACAAAACTTCATTTTTCTTTTGAATGGTTATAATTAAAATGTTACTTAATGGTCACCTGGCAGTTGACCTGATGAAGATTTCAAGATTAAAAAGCCAATGACACAGAGAGAAATGAAGATAAAATAAACTCAAACATTTATTAATCAATGGCACTCAAGTCAAATTCCTAATCTATTCCAAACCTAACATTTTGTGGAAGCCTTCTTTCGATTTGATCCAAACAATTTTAACGTGCCGTCCATTGACCAACCACATCTTGTATGTTGATTTCGAGACATTGTTATCTTTTTATATTTTAATTTGCGAGTTCAATTGAGAAGTCAGTTTTCCCTTGTTCTTTTTTTTTTTCTGAAGCAGTCAACAAGAAGTTAACTGAAATCATATGTATGCTTATGATGATAATGAATATGAATATAAAATGACTAAAATTATGAAACAGAAGAACTATGTTGTAATCTTTCTGAAGTTGATTGGACTTGTGTCGAGAACTTGCCCCTAATGATAGCATGTCAATTGCAGATCAACTAAAAACATCATAAACAAAGGTTTTTGAACATTTTCTTGGAATGTTTATATTTATTCTTTGTAAATTTGTTCATAGCATGATACTACGATAGTATATGTTTTAGTTTTCATTTTCAATTAAGCATTTAGTATATATTTGTGAATTTATATTTGTAATCTCTCAACAAACAAACTAGAAGTTTAGTGTTTAGAATTTTGGATGGACTTTCCTTATTGAAAAAAATAAAAATTCAAATATTAGATAAAATACTTCTTAGAAGAATATAAATATCTCATATTTTTAAGACCAAGAAATGCAAATTTAATGGTAAAAATTATACAATGTCTATTCTTCAATTAAACAATATTGAAATCATTTTTTTTCTAATATTAAATTTTACTGAAAATCTAATTTTTGACTTCCTACCATTAAAGATGACTACAACTCTAGACTATAAATATATTGGTACATTATAACTCTTAACTCCTTTTGTAGAAGAGTTAAATTCAGTATCAATTAACTACAAGTCTATTATATTATAATTAATTGCTTTAAATTTACTTTTTGTTCCCACACTTTAAAGAATGAACTTGCCATTTACATTTTATTTTATTCACCTAGAAGTTTAAGATCCGAAATCATTCAGGAATAGGCCTTAATTACGAAAATGTCGAAAAGACGATGGTTACATGTAATTTGATAGCACGTCTGAAGAAAATCAAGAAAACAATTATGAAAGGGTTCAAGTCAGAAAACTAAATATTGGACAATTGAAAAGAAAGAAAATGTTGAAAGAACATACATATCTATAATCACTCATGAGTCTGTATTTCAAAAATAACAGAAAGTATGAGTTAAATATAATCCACCATTAACATTATGGATAACTTATAGTATGTATTTGGCAGAGTTGACATTTAACTAAATCCCCAAGACAAGGAACAAGAAAATCGCAGGATCATCCATATACATCCATGGAAGAGTATGAGTCGATGAAAAAGGGCTGCATGGATGGGTTAGATTAAAGGTAGCAGCATTCTGTCTATTTTCGTTGTTGATCGTAAAATTCTAACTTTTATGTGTTTCCTAACTACCTCGGGTCCCCTCTTATCATTGAAGAATCCTTTTACGTCACTTTTTTGACATTCATGCTGTGGTCAACTTTCTCTCTTCCACTAATTAAACTTCAATGAATTTAACTACTCTCTCCGATCAGAATTGACAGGTTACTTTTTTATTTTGAATGTCCAAAACATAAACTTATTTCTGTTTTTTATCTATTATTTATTGATTAAATGTTATTTTTGCCCTAAATATATAATCAACAATTTAATGATATCCTCCGATTAATTTATTCACCCAAACAACTCTTTTCTAATAAAAAATGTTTCATCTCAAAAATTAAATAAGGGTAGATGTGAAAAATAAAAAAAATACTACTTATAAATAACTTAATCGTATTTTCCTTAAAATCTGCGTTTGTCAAAATGACCTATTAAATTAGGATGAAGGAAGTAAATTACAGCCAATATTAACAAATCTATCATAATATTATTTTTTACCTTGTAAAAAATATGACCCTAGCTATTCTTTTGTATATGCTATATCACGACCCGTTTCTGGACCATAACCGACGTACAAGGCGAACCGTCTATGAAAGCCCGGCTCATCACGCACAAGCCTCAAAAATCAGAATTTCTACCCAAAACATTTAATTATCAAAACAATTTTTCATTCAAAGCATATGATATGCAAAACAATTTATATAAAACCGATATATATATAGACCAAAATAATATCCGTGGAAAAATCAACAAAAAATACATCAGAGTATAAAAAGCAACCTAGTAACCTAACAACATCTCAGTATATAGCTTTAACATCAATAAAAGAGTACGGACAAAAGGGCATCACTAACCAAAAGACTCCTCACTGGTATTCCAAAATGAGGAACAGTTGCCGAAGCCAAAAGCTGTATACTTGGAAGGGAGAAACAACCATAGACAGAAAATAAAATGGGGATCAGAATCCAGTGATGAATAACACTCCAGAAAGCCTCATATGTGCCTCACAAAATCTGTTTTGAAAACAGTTCGCAAATATCACATACAAGTATAATTATGTATGTATATATGTACACGCTATATAAGTAATAATTTTTCTAAAAATCATTTCAAAATAATTCGCAAACAAAACAATTAGCATGTACGTAGGTGTAACAAAAATCGTTTCAAATTTAAATCAAAATATCAGAGTCAAAACATATATCGTATATATGGGACTAAAGCAAACGTAATATGAACTTCACCACTAATCACAAGGCTGTGTGGACCCGCCATTAATGGTGATGAGGACTCTGCCTCTATCAATATCCAATCATATGTCTGATCAAGACAATATGACAACCAAAATACTCTGGTGGGTAGGCTTTCTTAAAATATTGGTATACCAAAATCTATGTGTTTCATAGCACATGTGTCCCCATATCGAAAAACCAAATCATATTGTTATATAGTATAAAATCAGGCATGCATTACAACATCAAAATCAGAGAGGAGATATATATAATACGTATATATCATTTTCAAAACAAAGTATTGATCATTAAATCACATAATCAGTTTATTAATTTAACCAATCATCATATTAGTCCATTTACATACATGTGTCCACCACATCAAAAACCAATAATAGAGATTTTGAGACACAACTTATGTGTCTGAAATTGTTATTCACTCACCTGGAGATCCAAACAGTATCACCAGTCAAGCCCACTAACCGGTGGCTGGTCTCGCTAGAATGAACAAGAAGTTGAACGGTTACAACAAGACAAATATCAAAATGCAGTACTGTGGTAAAAGCTAATGCATGATATGCAAATGCAAGCGTAGACCCTCAAGGTCGCTCAAAACTATAATCCGAAAGTTATTCGACCTAAACTTAAGAATCTACGTAAAATTATAGATTGATCCCCAACCAGTGTAAAATTACATTTTAATCCCAGAGACTTGGAAAATTTCCAACAGTCCTCAGAGTATTTTGGAAGTACTAATTAGTCCTTCATAAGTCATAATTTATAAATTCATCCCTGAACTCTCAAAAATCGCCAAAATACGAAAAATCACATTTTTTGTGCCTTAGCATCACAGCTTTGCCAAAGGATAACTCGAGTAATGCCTGTTCGGGCTTACTTGAGTAACCCAAAGTGCTTACCCGAGTAAGTCACTCACTCAGACTCCCAAATTCGACCAAACACTAAGCCATTCAAAGAACTCCTCAAATCTTTTAATCCAAGTTCAATCTATATTCCTATAACCTTAATCCACCAAGATATAATAATATATAATCTTATTTTCCACAGATCTAAGCTCGAATTCGAAACCCAAACCAAAAGCTCAAAAACGTTCTTCAAAGAACCAAACCAATTAGATGCACAAAATGGAAGAAAAGAGAGTGTTAAAAGTGAAATCTTACCTCTAGGAATGTTGGAAACCAAGGAGAGACAATGGAAGAGCAATTGGGATGGTTTTGGAGGTGAGAGAAGTGAAAATGAGGTGAGAGAACCAAGAGGGTCGGGTTCGGAGTTTATATAGACCTTTGCCCAAAAACGGAGTCGTTCTAGCAAAATGCATGGATAACTCGAGTTATAGGTCCTCTAACTCGAGTTAAATTTACCCATAATTGATTCTAGAGCATGGCTAACTTGGGTTACACAAGAGTTAACTCGAATGGGCCTCGTCTAACTCGAGTTACATGATTGGCTAACTCGAGTTGTATAGGGGTCACATAACTCGAGTTGCATCTTTCTCTAACTCGAGTTGTTCACGTACCCATACCACTAACAATGCACAACGTGTCCACTCAAGTAACTCGTTATTCTCGAGGTTCTACAACACCAAACCACACATGTTCATCATAAAACATCAAGATCATCAATCAAAACTTCAATCGTTCCAATAATCAAATTGAACTGGATTGAAAAGCTATAGGAACCATAGCTGAAATGGACGGGATATTACATGCTAATACTATTGCTGGATAATTAACCACACAATCATTTTTCTTTAAAGAATAAAATGAAATGCTAGTTTGGAGTTAATCATGTGAAGATACAATTTATATACATTGTTTGTAGGTTTATCATTATTATTTTTTGATAAGTTAATGTAATATCCCACTCTTTCCGATCGATTTTCTGTAACGTTCCGACCAATTTTGATAAGGTCTCAAGTGGAACATCATCCAATTTCAAATGATCATAGCTTACTTCCATTTGATTCTTGAATGTTTGAGATGATGTTTGGGTGTTTGAAGATGTTTAAAGATGTTATTTGTGAAAGGTTAGGTGTTGTTAAGCATCGGGAATAATCTGACTCAAGTTTGAAAGCGAAGAAGGTCGAATATGCAAAGCTGGAAGCATCTAACGTACTTTAGCCTTCCAATTAACGTACGGTAACTGGATTGAGTAGCTAACGTATGTTAGTCTCATCCTAACGTACATTAATGATGCTAACGATGATCAATGTACGTATGCTCATTCGTAACATATGTTAAGTCTGTCCTAAAGCTTCTGGATACATTTTTGACCCCGATAATGTATGTTATGAGTTTGGTAACGTACGTTAAGGTCTCATAACTTATTTTAACTTCAGAATAATGTACGTTAGCCTTTAAAAATATTGAAACGGTGTGTTTCGATATATGGGTATTTAAAACATCTAAAAGTCGACTTCTTCGTCCGTCACTCTCATTTTTCACTCTTTCTCACTCTCAGATCGACTCTCTCACTTCCCCATTGCCTTCCCATCATTCCTAAACATCTTTGGAGGTAAGATTAATCTTCTAATCACTTATTTTCTTCCATTTCAAGCATTAATTTTGAATTTTTATTGGAGGCTGAATTTGAATGCTAGGCTCGAATTTGTGTTTCTGTTGAAATGGATTTGTAAGTTGTTAGATTATGATTTTTTGAAGTTATATTAACATGAATCAAATTTTTAATCAAAATATTTGACGAGTTCTTGAAGTGGGTTATGATTTATACGGATTTTGTTTAATTTTTAGAGATTTTGAGTTGTTTTTTGAGAAACCGATTGTACATTTGAGTTCTTGAGGTTGAGGTTGACCAATGTGGATGTTTAAAATTGATTTTTATCGGTGGAATCAAAATTTGGACTAATTTGGTAATTTTTTATTGAGGACCAAATGTGATATTTTGCAATTTAGAGACTAAAATAAGATTTTGAATAAATTGTAGACTAATTTGCATATTTTCAGATATTCGGGATTAGTTAGTAATTTTGGAGAGTTAAGGATTTAATTATGAATTTGGAATATTTTAGGTACTGATATGTAATTTTTTGAAAGTCAAGGACCAAAATGTAATTTTACATCGAGGTCTGAATTCGATGAGAGTGTTAGACTTCCAATAAATATAAGATTTCTAACACCATCGGCATTTGAGTTTGCATTTATATTTTATGCATATTCTGTATTGTCACAGTTACCGTGTCTGATCTATTTGTAAAATACTCTGTTTCAGCTCAGTCTAGTTTCCTAGGTGATCAGTCATCGATCAGTGGTCAGTGATTCAGAGTTTGATAGCTCGGCATCCAGGTGAGTACGATGTCGACTTCAGACACATAAGTTATTTCTTCCTAAACTTATATGTTTTTGTTGTGCTACGACCATAGCATGTAATTCAGACTAATTAAAGGATCAAAAATCTTAAAATTTGGTCTATGTGATGACTTGTTTGATTTAAATTTGTTTTTGAAATTTTCTAAAATTTAGTCAATAATGAACTCCATTTTTAGGAAGTTACTAGTATTTTAGAATATTAATAATGCTTTATTTTTGAAAGATTTTATGTTTCTATAAGAAGTTAGTTTGTTTGTGGAAGTTATATAAATTAATTATATTATATTTCTTTGGAATGTTTTTGAAGTTATTGTTGAAGCTTCGTTTTTGTAAATGTTGTTTGCTTTGCATGCTACTTGCTTGCAAAATGATTTCCCCTATTTTTGAAATATATTATTTTGTATTCATTTGTTTTTGAAATACTACTTTGATAATGCCTTAAGGGCAATACTACTTCAACTTTGTTTTTGGATCCATCATGGGATACAACCTAGATGGCTACCTTTATGCCTTAGTTGCCATGCATATATCTATTTTGTACCTTAGTGGCTATACTCGCCTTGGTGGCTATATATTTACCTTAGTGGTTATGCTCGCCTATACGGCGTTTTTGGCCTTGATGGCTACACAGTGTGCCTATATGACAACTCTTTGTTTCTGGAAATTCGAACAGGCTAAAAAGGTTTTTGGCCTTTTGTTCTTGGAACTCTTGATAAACTGAAAGGTTTTCTGAAAGATTTCACTTGTTTCTGAAAGTATATTGGCTTGATAAAGTTTAAAAATGTTTTTGAAAGGTTTACTTAACTCCTGAATGTATGTGTGCATGTTGTATGCTTTGTCTGCGAACAATTTTGAAATATTTTTTGAAATGCTACTACTTGCATAGCGTGTATATATATTTGACTATACCTGCATATGGTATTTTTGAACTATTTTCAAAACGGTTTATGTGAGGTTTAAGAGGCATTCTAGAGCAACATCCCCTCCCCCATTCCCTTTAAATTTTTTCAAGTTAGCTGGAGTTTGAATAATCGGATCGTTAGCACTCAGTGAGGAGTCCAGTTTGGCAGTGAGTGCCCTTTTGATCGGGCTCCATTTTGTGTATTTGTAAGATGCTCCACACCCGGTTCTTAAGGGTATTGTTTTTGTTTCTGATAATATAATGATTTCAAATGACTTTATTTGAAACATTTTTTGTATTTGATAGTATAAATATTTTACATTTTTAAATGGAGCCTGAGCTTTTATTAAGTATTCTTTAATTATTAATTTGAATCTGAATTTGGATAGAAGTTCTACATTCTGAGGCTTGTGCGAGATGGACCGGACTCCTATAGACTGTTTGCCTCGTACGCCAGTCATAGTCTGAAAATGAATTGTGACAGTTAATTTTATTTGCTCCTACCAAATATCGAATTTATTTTACATTAGAGTCAATTTCAGTACCAATAAGATACAAGCCCATTGATTTATTATTGTTCCACCCAAAATTTAACACTTCTATGATCATTTAACATAATATTTAAAAGTTAGACAAAAATATTAACATTTTAATTCATTATCACTTTCATGATCACATTGTTAAATTTACTTAAAATGCTAATTTTTGGTTAACAAAATCGCCGCGTGTACTCTAAAAAATGAAAAGCAAGATATATTTAATCCTCAATTTAATTGAATAGATAAGCAATGGAGGTTTTTTTTTTACTAGACCATTACTATAGTGGTTTGGTTATATTAATAAAAAAATTAACTTTTCAAAACAAACGTAATAAATTGATACTTAACTTCAAAAATTATTTACCAAACGAGCTTTAGATGACTTAACTTGGCTGCCAATCATACTATATAAACAAACTTGCACCAAAAGTCAAATTAAGATTGAAATAAGTGGATTTCAAATTAAAATCTAAAGAAATGTGTAACAAACCGTTTGAAGCTTGTTAAATTTAATTTGAACAAGTTTAAACACAAACTATAACTCAAAATATCACAAAAATTTCTTATTAAGGTAAGTCCGAACACATGAAAGCTTGGTTCCCTTAGGCTCCATTATATCCTTGGATTAATAAAAAAAATATAATTATATATGTAGATGGAACCTCTTCCTTGGAGTGGTTAGCTTGTGAAGA
Organism: Flueggea neowawraea; assembly: GCA_948243855.1. Taxonomy (NCBI): domain Eukaryota; kingdom Viridiplantae; phylum Streptophyta; class Magnoliopsida; order Malpighiales; family Phyllanthaceae; genus Flueggea; species Flueggea neowawraea. Next base: position 1,699 of record CAODLS014231589.1, on the reverse strand, counting down.
TCAAAGGATTCGGTCAATAAGTTGATCTCAACTTACCAAGAACATATAAAATATTAAAATGAACCATACTAACACAAATAGCAAAGAACATACAAAACAAAAAGGTTTTCTTCTCTATGTGAACACCAAGACTTATGAATAAGCTCAGCAAAGGACCTGTAATCTAGTATCGACTTCTTTATTCTCTTAAGTTCAATTTGGCTCTGCAATAAGTGAAGTGAAGGTTTAAATATTTTACTGCAATAGAAAGGTGATCATCTGTTTTTCAAGATTCCAAGTTATTTTTATTTTTTAATTGAAATAAAGAATTAAAGAGAGAACTTCTCCACAAATTCTTGGCAATTCAACAAGGCATAATCTATACATATAGCAAATTCAGAGAAGACCAATTATTGCAATGTCAACACGTTTCCAGATTTGAAGAAAATGAAAACATCCTGGTTATTTACCAAAAAAACACCCTTGTTTCCCAAGACATGCAAAGCAAACGAGTCAAAATATTTTATTAAGTAATTTGATCTTCGATCACATACATTACACCAAAATATATTGCTGACACGTAAAACATGTGTATTATAATAAATTGGATAATTTCCGTGTTTCTTCTTCAAGCCTTAATTCTTTGTTTTTCCCCACTTTAATAGAATACCTGTTCCTCTCAGGGTCATTGATCATTCATGCAAGACTTTTGCCGATGTAAGGTTAAAGAAATTCCCTCCTTTAAAAAAAAAAACAGAAAGAAAGGAAGGAAGGAAGGAAGGAAGGAAGATGAAGATCAGAAAATTAGAAGAAAGCAGAAAGTTGATGATAACTAACATATATATAATAGATAATAACGATCAAATAATAATCTAAAAAAAGATTAATTATTTTGAAAAAAGATAGATATATATCTATATTAAGCATATATACCTTAATGAGTGTATTAAATCCAGATTTACACCCTAAACCTCGGTTTTAAGATATACCAAGTGTTAATTATTCATGCATATGGAGGCTTATACATGTAATGAACAGTATATATTATATATATGTTTGTGCATTAAATAATATTACACAGAGAGAAGGTGGTAACAACGCCAAACCTCTTTCACACGGTACTAACAAGACCTAATTAAGCAATCTCATAAAATAAATCAAGGAAAAGTTCTTCAGGCCAGGAAGTAGGAGCTTCCCCTCCATGGCTTGCAGTACTGGAAGCATCTCCCATATTGTTGATTGAAGAATTAGTTTGCGTTGCCGGTGCCACGGCAATAGAAGGAAGAGATGGAGTTGAAAATGATGCAGGAAGCTGCCATGAACAATTGGATGAGTTAAACTGATCAGAAAGAGCCATACCCTTATCAAGTATTGGTGTTTCATAGCTTCCAGGGACTTGTAGGTCTGGTAAATGAGAGAAAGGGACTGAATTTGAAATATCATTTAGTCCTTGAGGAAGAGAAGAAACTGTTGTTAAGTCCAACTGACGTGATGAGTTACTTGGAATTGGACAATCCTTGATGTTGTAAGAAAGTGAATTCAAAAGATTGTAAGTATCCATGTCTGTGATAGTGTTTGAGTTTCCAATAGAAGGTTGTGGTTGGAGGAGAAATTGCAAGTATTGGAGCTTAGCCATTTGGATTGCTTCTGCTTGGAGTCTGGTCATAGCATGTTCATCTAGTTGGTGATGATCTATGAGGTCCTTCAGGTTAGCCAGGGC
>CAODLS014231334.1:0-10771 GCA_948243855.1 Flueggea neowawraea | reverse complement strand
TGGGCCACCAAATTTCTAATTATTCATCTACATATTTTAAATCTTATAGTCGTCGATCATATGATTTTGGTATTATTATTCGGGAATGCAAGTTTTATAAAAATTGTTTTTCTGAGCCCAAATTCCACTTTATCTCTAGAATTATCAGTTCGTTTATTTAAAATTGGAGTTTTTAGGGATTGTTTTTTCTGTCAAAATTCTAATTTATCTCTGCCAGCAAATTATGAATCCCATAAAAGTTTATATCTCTAATTAATAAATAGCAATATTTCCAGTTTTAAAAAATGATGTTAAATTTTTTTTCTCAATGCTGAAAACTAGTAAATAGTTAATTTATTTAGTGTATGCGTGGAAATATGTATTAAGAATAGGTAAGAATTTTTTTAATAATAATCTAAGGCTATAGATTACATGCTATGTGTTTCTTTAAGTCCTGTAATAATAATCGACCATAACATTAACAATTGAAAATTTCTTGTTTATCAATCCACTTGGTATGGTTGAACTCGGTAAAAAGGTTGGAGGGAAGACAACGATTCATATACATTGATTGTATACCATTTTTTTTTTGCAATAAAATTAGCTTTTATTGACAAAAAAAAGTTCTTCTTTATATATAAAGAAATAAACCATTTTCCTATTTTTCTGTCAAGGGAGGAACAATGCTGTCATTTTCTCTGATTGCGAGCATGCCAAATAATTTATAATTTTTCCAAACCGAAAGTATTTCAATCTAACTTTATCTCAAACAATTGAGAACAAATAAATAGATGAAATTTGTTACGAACGGGTTCCTTACTTCTTGTTAACAAAACACAATTAAGATGATTTAATTAATAAAGAAAAAAGTATAATAGAGAACTTGAAAACAAAAAATATAATAGAAGTTTGTAATGTAATATAAGGTGAAGTGTTCTTACAATCTACGGCAAATGCATATGTACAGCTGCTGCCACTGGAAAAGCCTGTTGCTGGAGGAATTCCACGTGAGTCCACCAATGGAAAGGTCTTCCACTTTGATAACAATTCAAAGTCTTGGTGTCTTTCTCATCTAGATCATCTTGGCAACACTAATAGATTAGAATTGGGCCAACTGCCTTAGAAAATCTCTGATTTCCCCTCATCGGATTAATACACTCCCATCACAAACTCTTTCTCCTATTTTTCAGGCACGTTTCTGCACTTCTTGGTAAGACAAAAAAACTCCACCATCTCTCGTCAGATTTGGATTCATTCCACTGCCTTTTTAAGACTTGGGCTTGATTCCTGACTCATAGACTCAACTGATTCGGCCCTTTAGACCCGAGTAAATATTTTGGTGTAAACAAAAATTTTTCATCAAAAAACATTTCGGCATAAAAAAATATAGGCGTAGCTAAATAATGCCTTAAATTGTCTATTTGGTTAATTAAAAATCTCCGGATTCTACTCATGACATTCTTATTAATTATGCTTGTACGTATGAGAGAAGAGTAATTTTCTCTCGTTCGTGTAACTTAATATTAGCTTTTAATCTTTTTCTCAATTTTCAAAAAAAAAATGAAAGGAATGGCAAGTAGAAACTACAAAGGAAAATCAACTCAAAACTTAAACCCGACGCGCATGATTTAAATTATGGAGAAAAAAGAGGAGTCCAAATGAAAAGTATTCTCAAATAACAGTTTGAAAAAGGTCGCAATCAAATTTCATGAAAAATGAGCCCGAAATTGCAGCACAATTCAGTTGTAATTATAAACAAAATTTGGGTATTCTACATTATTGAGAATAAGTCCAATAAAGAGGCTTAGAAAATGAAAAAAAACAAGTTCATACAATAATGCCATTGTTTGGTTGCGGCTAAAATCTTCTACCAAATTGTGTATAATGACGCGAGTTTTGCAATTACATGATCAACTGGCCGCAAAATCAACAGTAAACCATCACCCGCTTATTAAGGAAAAATATGTGCAGCTAATTTGAGACTAATTTTCTCGTCTAAATTTAATACAGATTACAAAACTGTGCTTGTTAGTTTATTAAAATATAAAAGATATTCAGTTCAAACAACATATATATATGAAAAATATTATAAACTAATGACCACATTCAATTCAGAAAAAAAAAATGGAAAAACTTGAGTAACTACACATTACTCGCCTAATAAATAATTTTCTAGTACTTTTCTAATCAAGCTTAGGAAATGTATTTAGTGTGGTTTTTGTAGAAAGAATAACTAGAATAATTAAATGTAAGTGTAAATTGTTAAATAATAATAAAAATAGAGATGTAAAGAAGAATATACTTTAAATATTTCATTTGGTGTTAAAAATATAGTAAGATGGTTATAGAGACTTTAACTATTGCATTTTGGTATAAACTTACGGTATTTTAACATTTGTGGTTGAAGATGATCTTAGTAAATTAACATATTCTGTAAGAGAAATGACCTATTTCTTCTTGTCTTGCGTCAATTACGAGGCTATGTTTAGGTTTAGAGATATTTTAGTAAATTGGCAGGACCTTTTATAATCAGTAAACATTCAAGAAAATCGGTCTTGAGTAACACGCACATATTTTTCCAATTGTACTGCTATGTTTTCTGCGTAGTAATTGTAAAATAGTGTTTCTTATTTCAATGTAATTTACCTAATCAATCTTCTATAGAAGAGAGAGAATTTGGGTAGATAAATTGCCAACACAAAATATTACATTATACGGAAAAGTGCAATAAGTTGCTATCTCCTATTGTAATATATTTCTATTATTCACATACGAAGAGTATAGACTTCATTTGTTATTTTTTGGGGATCACGGTTTAGACTTCATTTTCCGATGGAAAGGAAGATCTAGTACTACACCAGTACTGAGCTCACCCACAGATATGTATTCTTACCTATCCCATTACACCGCAGATCATAACCTTGGTTTGCCAAACAAACAGAGAATTGTGTATTCTTACCTACGCCATTACACCGCAAGATATAGTGCTTTTTGGATTAATTTCCTTCGAGACTCGTAGCAAATTATGCAGCTAAAAAGGGACCAAAGGAAATTATGCATATAAGAAGGAACAGAGGAGCAGCAAATGATGTGTGTGTGAGTGGAAAGAAGCTAGCTCAAACAAACTCAGCCCAAGTTTGTAAACAACCCACTTTCTCAGGCCCTTTGGAATGAGATGCGACTCTCATCTCACCCTATTTATGAGAAATATACTCTATTGTATCTTAACTATTAACGATCAAGTAATTATCCTTCACTAGGAATCTTCAATTAAGTACGTACGATTTCCTGAACCATCTCTCTGTCTTGTATCAATCTAGTGTAATTCCTCGAACAATACACAATTACGAAGCCACTAAATTTCTCAACTAAACTGCCTCGTCTATATCCAATTCTTATTTTGTCTGTCCAAAAAAATCATGTACGCCTCAATGAATGTTCCCCTTTAACGTTGGAACCCTAAGACTCTATGAGATGCAACATCACCACCATTGTTTGGACAAGCAGAACTCTAATTTTTGTGTTTTGCAGCTTTAAGATTATAATATATATTTACCTATTAATTTATAAAGTGATTTGTATGTCGAAATGTAGTATTAGTATAAATATACTTATGTATTAATGGTATATCAATTTTTTGGTACTTTATTTATTTATATAATACTGAATATCAATTGAGTATCTGTAATTAATATTGTTTGCAATTAATATAATTAACATTAATCGGATCTTCCTTTCTTTTTATTTGTTTTTTTCTATGAATCGGACTCTTATCATTTTATTGGATTAGAAAATATCGTAATCGATATTTTATTGTGTTACTAAATACAAATTGTTCCATGATTCGTGGATCAAATGCTATTTGTAGGGATGGGTAGACGTTGCATTCATTTGCTAAAGAACCCTCAATCAAAGCCAAAATTATCTTTTTTCTAAAGAACACTCACAAGCAGTTCAAAAAAAAAATAGAACCCTCACAAGCTGACAAAATCGCACATTCAAATGCTTCAAAGAACAATTGAAGGACACATCTCAAACTTTACTAATTTACTTTTCGAGGGGGTAGTCGAGTGAAGATATTTTGTTCTTAGCGTAAAGTTATAGGTTCGAATTCGTTCGAGCTCATTCTCATAATATTGAGTTGATCATACCTTTACTGTCCGTCCTCGATGAAGTGCTACGATGACTAGTGTACAAATTCAAGTCCTCTGTCAGTGTCAGCTATGACTCTCGAGAACATTCTGTAGCAGGAAGATTTATTCGCCTTTATAGTCAAACCCAACAGCAGTTCGATATCTACTGGTCGCCCCCGACTACTCTTTTTCTGACAAAAAACACTTCATAATTTTTTAGTTCAGTAGGTGAATAATTCACAACTTTTCCTATCTATTGCTTTGCCTAAGCCTAAGCTTAAAGCAACCTACTTTGAAGAATTGATTCTTTTTTTATTATTTATTTGATATAGTTTGAATATTAGCTAGACCAAGACTTATTTTCGGTTTGAAAACCACCAACGGTTTCGATTTTTAGAATGAAAATCGAAACCAAATTATATTTTCCACGATTTAGTCTGATTCTGATTCAGATCGATTTCAATTTTGATTTTCACCGATTTTAATCGTTTTAACCAATTTAACCGCCGGTTTCGGTTCCCTCTTTTTTTTTTAAAAAAAATATTTTTAATCCACTATTTTATTCTGTCAATTTTTTTTAGTTTATAAATTTTGTTATATTTAATAATTAATTATAGTACCAATAATATATTATATTCTAATTTTTTTTAATTATTTCTAAACAAATTAATTATTCTACTAATAATTACATCACATAATTTTAAAAAATTAAAAAAAATTCATTAAATTTTATTAAATGTAATAAATAATTAAATTAAACTATAATAAAAATAGATAAAATTTAAAAAATATAATTACAAAAAATAACTTTAAAAAATATAATTACAATAATAAAATATATAAATAATTAATAACAGTAATTTTAAGCAAAATAAATTTTTGAAAAAAAAATACATAATATAAAATTAGTAAAAATACGATAAGAATATTTATAGAGTTAAAAAAGAGAAATTGAGGTTCAAACAGCCAGACAGTTCGACGATTTTTAGAGAAATAGAACCAGAACTAAAATCTAAACAACAACCTTCCGATTTTGATCGGTCAATTTCGATTTCGGTTCGATTCGTATTTTGACCGATTTTGACTAATACAATTTTAATTCGGTTTGTAACTTTCGATTCAAATTTTACATGTCTAGCAAGACATTACATATGGAGACGTAACAACAAACCCAATTTACATTCGTGAAGCTTCCATTTAATAATTCATTTACCTCATCGGCGTCGCAATTGTCTCTGCGTGATACCACTACGCCGCCGTTTTGATGGATTAATCTTTTTACCACTCCACGTGTGCCATCGTCATTGGACAAAACAATCGACTACAGAGACAATGACAATGACTTGCCACTTTGCGCAGAGACACATAGCAGTCCGTCCAAGAAAAAAACCAGACCTCCATGATACGTGGCGCCACGAGCCTTTTCTGGAAATCAAGCCATCATTTTCCCAGCTCAAGCCCCGTGGAATTCTGATGGTCAGGGTTCCCATCCAACGGCTCCGATTTAACATCTGATCCACGCTCATTGCTCTCCTCCTCATCGTCTCTCTTCACGCGCTTAACTCCGATTGGAAACCCAAACAACCTAGGGCTCACATCCTCGTCCGCCGCTCCCGCCTCCGTAGCTCCTCCTTCATCTGCGGCCGCAACCACCTTAGTGCCGGACAAGAACTCTAACGGCTTCCCCTCCGGAATATTGTTATTACTACTGTTGTTAGCTTCTGATTGGCCAGAAGCGTAATTAGTCATCAACGACATAATATTATTACACAGAGCTCGCAACCGAGTCAACTCGTGACTCAGCTGAACGTTCTCCTTCCGCAACCTTTCGTTCTCTTCTAGAATCTCCGGCGTCGAACTACAACTCGTCGTCCTAAGAATCGGCACTGCACTGGGCGACGAGCCGGCGGAAATTACCTGCTCGTCGCCGGAATTGGTAGGGGAAACCGCACGAGCAACGGCAGGTATCGCCGCCACGGTCACGGATGAAGCAGCCGCAGTAGTTGCAGCGGCCGCCAGAGATATTTTCCGCCGCTGGATGTCACGAAGCAATCCTTTCTCGCCCCTGCGGAAGCAGTCGTTCGCAAACTCCCATCTATCCGGCACTACCTTCCTAAATCCCTACAAAAAGATTAGATTAAATTCAAATTCGATTATTACGTCACGCCACTACAACAAACTAATAAATACATCAATAAGTAATCCACAAAACAGCAACCGCAGATAAAAGGATTACGTAGGTGTTGAGTTGGCGAACGAAACTGGAGAAGTTGTTATGTTTGAAGTACTTAGGAAGCAAGTCTCTAGCGAATTCAGCAGGACGCCAAATAATAAAAGTGGATCCGTCTTCGTTCCAAGAAATAAGGTCGTCGAAGGAAGGATCGTCGACAAGCTGGTAAGTTTTGGTAAGGAATGGAGTAGGTAAAGATCTCTGCGATTCAATTCCAGCACTTGGCGTCGTTCCTCCTCCTCCTGCTGCTGCCGCAGCTCCTCCGCCTCCGGCCGGTGATTCGCCAGTCTGCTCCACCGGCAATGGCGGCATGCGGTTCCGCCTCAGATCCGAACCGTAAAATTGGCAATTTGAGTTTTGAGAGGAAACAAACAGAGAGAGGGAGAGAGGGTGGGGTTGTTAGTGGGGGTTCTAGAACGTTCGAGGAAGGGGGGTGAGAATGATAAGGAGGAGAGAGAGAGAGAGAGAGAGGAGAGAGAAACAATGGAGGGGTTCGACAAGGAAACGAAGAAACAAAAGGGATTGGAAAAGGGCAAGAGAGAGAGAGGATTGGGTCCCGCACGGTTGGATGTGAGAATGGAATTAGCGAGAAGGGTTCGTGTCATGCGTGCGTTGCTTTCCAGAAGTTTCTCGCTTTTTACCTTCCCATACGTCGCCGTTTCATTTGTTTAAATTATTTTCAGCATGTTTCTTGTTTTTTTAGTATATAAAGTTGTGTGTGTTTTCTTGTTAAAAAAAAAACACTTGTGTGTTTTTAAAATTAATTTTGCATGACATTTTTCATTTTAACTAGATTTTAATTATTTGAATTACTTATTTACTCATGTTAGGCTCGAGAAATAAATTAATTAGTTCTTTAATTTTTTAAAATTTAAATAATGTAAACTAAAAATGCTTGACAATTATAACAAACAATACAATATCAGACCATATTTTTTTATCTATTCTATAAATTATATTATATTGTTAAATTTTTATCATTCAAATTATCCAATTTATTGTCTATTATTTATTATTTATTTGTGACTAAATGTATGAATAAATCAAGTTGCTCACTAGCAACTTAATATTTAATTTGTAAAAATTTGAAAAAATTATTTTTTAAATCTTTTAAATATATTTTAATTAATAAATACATTTTTGTATTTTTTGAATATAACATATATAACTCTTAAAATTATTTTAAACTGATGAAATTAACAGAAAAATAAAATGACTTAATTATTTTTCATTAAAAATAAAAACCCAAATTCAATCTTTATTTGCTCTCTCTCTCTTCTCCACCAAACTTTAATACTCTCTCTCTCTTCTGTCTCTCCCCTTCTCTCTCATTAGATCTCTCTAATCTTTCCCCTTTCTCTACACTTGGATCCACCCCATTATTTCCCACCCCCGTCAAACACAATCTTAATCCTCTTTCTTAATCCTCCTCTAATTTCACGATTAGGTTAATGCTATCTTGTAATGCAATCAATTGAAGAGAAGAGGAAGAGGAGACCGAAGCAATTGAGATCGACAGATGATGACATGCCAGTCACTGACAATACTACTTTTCAATCACTCTTCGACTCCATTCTGTTTCCGATGGAGAAGATTGTTCAATCGCCATTGTCGGAATATTGTGCGCCTAGCTCAATCAGTTTTAGTCCTGATGATACTTTGATTACTTATTTGTTTAGTCCTGATCATAGTCTAAGCAGAAAGGTGTTTGCTTTGGACCTTAAGAGTAGTACCCAGGAGCTAGTTTTCAGTCCTTCTGAGGATAGACTTGATGAAAGTAATATTTTGCCTGAAGAGAAGTTGGGGAGAGAGAGAGGTCCAGGTAACGTGGATTGGGTGTTACTCGATACGAATGGGTCAAAGCTAGCTCCAAGAAGAAGGCTATTCTGGTGCCATTGCCTGCTGGGGTTTGTCTTTCTCGTTACTTTTTAGTTTCTTTGTCCTCTGATTTTAAATTTTCCCAGAAATTTCAGTTCCTTGGGTTTTGTAAACACAGAAAATCTGGTGGCTTGATTTTACATTTCGGGTTTTGTTTGCATTTTATTTTGGTTGGCTTTTGGTTCTGTAGATTTTGATTTCAGTTTTAGATTAACAATTTCCAAAGAGGGACCTTCATTTTGCAGTGGTGTTGGTCAATACTGTTGGTGGGTTCGTTCGATCGACACTCGTCTACTCTAATCAGTTAGTCGTGAATGGTGTTGGGGAAAGAGAGATGATTTTGGGTTTGATTTGGTTTCTGGGGAAAGAGAGAGATGGGCTTTTGGGTTTGATTTGGTTGTTGTTGGCTTTTGGGTTTCCACCGCTGCCACCACATGCCGTTCGCCTCTTGCATTTGTGTTAGACGGAGGGGACAGAAGGAGGAGGGAGAGGACGAGAAATTGGCCATCACTAACATCAAATAGAAATTGGGCAATCAGAGTTAATTTAATTGACTCTGATTTTAGTTGCATAATGTGTTCTCTTGACGTTGTTTGATGTTAATTTTTTCTTTTGTGCTATATTTTCTTGTTTAGATTTGCCTATTGATTGTGATTGTTTTGTAGATTTCTGTTTGTGAATTGGGAGAAGTACTTGAGCCTAACATTTGCAGTTCACAAATTGAAGAACTAAATTTTCAGAAATGAAAATTAGGGTTTTTGGTCTTAAAAAAATAAATAAGGGATATTTTTCTCTTTAAAATTTCATTTAAATAAAAAAATAAAATATGTTAATAATTTATTAATAAACCACTAAGAGAAGGACTTAAATATAATTTGATTTTTTATTTTAAAAATGTGTATATAATATGCTAAAAATACGATGATCGATTTACTAATTAGAGTATACTTGAAAAATTTAGAAATTATTTTTCCTAAAAATTTTGATTGGAAATAAAAGAGTGCACAAAAGAAAGTGCATGTAACATTTCTCGTTGTTTAGTAACTAACAAGTCTAACTCGAACAATTTTCAAAACTTGATATATAAACAAACCAACCCTTTAAAATTTGACTTGAAAGTGCACAAATAAAATCTGTAATAAATTTGTGAGTAGGTTTGATAGTAGATTTGTGAACAAATTCAATCATATGATTATAAATGCTATTCTAGTTGAGAATTTATTTTAATTACATAAATAGTTAATTTAAGAATTTACTTGTTAAATGAATTTAGTTCATTTCTCAATTAAATGAATTATAAATAAATTTGTGATAAATTTAAATTAAATTTAAAATAAGATAAATGTGGGTTAATTTCGAGTCAAAATCTAAATTAGCCTATAATAAATTAATCTCGAGCTCGTTAAAGTTTAAATGAATCAAATTTAAATATAAAATATAACTTAAATCAAATTTAATTGTAAACTTAAAATTTGTTTAACAAACTAATATTAAATACTTTAAAACTCAGTTAGACTTAATTCGACTTTGGTTACACCTTGCTTGCGAGGAGCCGTTTTGTCCAAAGAGAATACACAATCAATTAAGCTACAAACTAAAATACTAAAATGTTCCTTGATGATAACGACGAATTAATTGATTAATGGGAAGTGCCAATCAGAGGACTTATTTATCCGGACGTGATCCATCCAGAATTATCCATTTACTGTAGCTTATAGTAATCCATTCAACCTTTTTGTCTTTTTCAAAGAGATAGCATTATCAATTACTAATTACTTCTGGATCTCCGATAAACTAGCTGTTCTTGTTCATAACACTACGGATATTTTTCGAAAACAAAAGATTTAATAAAATCTGTTTATATTTTTTAAAGTAAATAATTCTTTAATACTGAAATCAACTTCGACACTGAAGCTCGTAAATTTGATCTCATACTTGCTGCACATGACTTTGCAATTTAACAAATGTGAGTATTCATGTTAAATGTGTTTTAAACACGCAAGTTTAACTATTATTTGTAGTTTTAAATTAAATTTGTAGAAGTGAATTTGACGTAGGTATCTCTTCTCTAACGACGCCCACGTTTAGAGTTGAAGGCTGAGGCCAGGTTTGTATATCAGGCCCATGTTGAGAAAAGTTGCAAAAGATGCTTGGAGGAGGCAGCAGAAATAAATCAAATTTATATAACCAAAAGAAACGGTGTGATTTATTAAAAATAAACAAAGCACATGAAAAACCACATTTTTCTAAATATTTTTATATTTTACCATGGGGTCTGTAATTCCTCCAAATAACTACTGTATCATCAAATCAAGGGGCCAAATTAAATAAAAAAGGGATTTGTTTATCACAAAAATAAGCTTAGTCAAAATTACTTTTTTGAATCTCATTTTTATTAGGAGCCATTTTGTTTTGGCCTCAATTACAAAGAGGAGATACTTAAATGCACACAATATGTGTCATACAACTCGAACCCCGGATGTCATTGTCAACGGAGAGGTGCTCTACCAGTAGAGCTACCAAACCTTGGCATCAGCTACCAACTCTTAAA
>CAODLS014231055.1:0-15847 GCA_948243855.1 Flueggea neowawraea | reverse complement strand
GTTTTAGAAGGGTTAAGAAGACACCCACCTGGACATTTTGTCGTGCCTCATGCAGTTACTGAAGATGTACAATTGGGAAAATGTGTGGTACCAAGAAATGGGACAATAAATTTCATGGCAGCTGATATGGGTTGGGACCCAAATGTGTGGGGAGATCCAATGGAGTTTAGACCTGAAAGGTTTTTGAGTAGTGGAGGGGAAGGGTTTGACATAACGGGAAGCAGAGAGATTAAGATGATGCCATTTGGGGTTGGGAGGAGAATTTGTCCTGGCCTTAGTTTGGCAATGCTTCATTTGGAGTATTTTGTGGCTAATTTGGTTTGGAAATTTGAGTGGAAAGCTATAGATGGAGATGATATTGATCTTTCTGAGAAGCAAGAGTTCACGATGGTTATGAAGAATCCATTGAAGGCTCATGTAAATGCTAAGATCCAAAATTGATATTGTAGCCTATTTTCTGCATTAATTCACTCTTTTTTCTTGTAGTGACTGAAAAATATTAATATGATAGAGTACATTGAAGGTTCATGGTAATTAATATGCCATTTCAGAACTCATGCTTGGTAATTTAGGACAAATTCTAAATTTGTCATTAACATGATTATGAACTACTGAAATATAGTTCCTATTCCAATGAAGAGGCACTGGAATGAAGCACAAGAAGAACAAATTAATCCAACCATTGAAAGATAAATCCATTTTTTAGTAAGAAAGTATATTTTGTGGTGCTTGTAGCAATTGGAACTAGCCACAGCAGAGTTTTTCGATTTCTGCTATGAAATTCCAAGTCTATACAAGTAACAAGCTTACTACAACTATTGAACGGATAAATTTCTGTTATGACAAAATAGAAATTTCTTGTGGTGGTATTACATATATTAAAATGCACAATAAGTGGTGAACTTAGACTTTATGCTTATATGCCAAATTCAAATTACCATATAACAGGAGGAAATATACTTTTTTATAACAAATTTAAAACCTCATTAGATACTATTATCGTTTTTAAGTCATGATCAAGATTACATCCGTTTAATGATTCTGGTGAGGTTGTTACTTCAAGGTGGAAATTTTTTTTCTATTGCCAAAATATTCAAAAACCTATTATCTAATATGTGTTATCAATTAAATTTTATACTTTCCAAATAAGCTCTTAATCCAAGCATCACAATAACTAGATAGATTCTGTTATGACAACTTTATCAAAATATTTTGTAAAAAAATTGTTAAGGACCTGAAATTTTTCTAAAATATTAAATGCTATTTGAATTTGGTGATTTTGATTTATTAATTCTTTAAAGCATTAAAATTTTACGTGAAATGATAAACATTGCAATATTAAAATTTCATGAAAATAGTATTTCTGTTTTGTAAATATATAGATAGATATAATTCCTTATGTATATATAGTATGTAGACTGACATTAAACATTTATGATATTGTTGCTTCACGAAATAGATTTTTTTTAAATTGAAAATCAATATTATTTGTTAAAACAACGTGGTTCACCTATGACAAGTGGATTGTTTCAAACTGGGTCCGGTCAAGACTTTGTTGTCTTGCTCATGGGTCCAACCTAATTGGGTCAAGTCTTAACTAAATAAGAGGCAAATATGAATTTTACATATGTTGTAGAATAACTTATATGGCACCATTATAAAAGGGTGCAACTAAACCCTAATTAGGGTCAAAACCTCCATATTATAACACCGCACACAAACATCTTCTATCTAAAAGAGAGCAGATGTTGCCTACCTCCATGGAAAAGAAGGAGGAGTTCATCTTCTTCATCCATTTAGAATTCCTGCATTTGTGGGGATCTTCATGTGGCACATCAAACGTGAAACTATTTAGTGTCATTCCCGTTGTTAATCAACGAAAGTGGTTTGAATACAAATGTAGTATACAAATAGATCTGCTTTCGCTTATGATTTCTGTTGTGCACATCGAGGTTAGTAACTCGAGCCGCTTGTTGATTTTCAATTCGTTCCAATTATTGGTTTGTTGCATATGATATCGACATTGGTATCAGAGTATTAGGTTATTATTTATTGATTTTCTTCATAAATACATGCTATTCTAATGTTTTATGTGCCAAGATGAATTTGCTCCATAACTGTATTTGTGTCAATTTTGTTATTTTTTTTGACTTTTGATTTGTTCTTGACCCAAAAGATACACGAGGCTAGACAAAAAGTTAGAATTGGGTGCTTTCGGCTCCCTCAGTGATTTTGGGAGGCTCAAAAACATAAACTGTTTGAATACGGTCGTCAGAAACAAGCCAACACGTCATGCGCCAGCCAATTCTAATTGTCAAGTGCATGTGACAACATTGTGTGTGTGCAGGTGCGTTCTGACATATAGGGCTATATGACATCCTTTAATTGGTTCAGTACAGTGACATGGCTCGATGAGAAAAAGCCTTGTGTCAAGGGTTGTTGATAGATGGATGACGTATGTGCAATGTGGGCATACATGGACGAACTAAACAGTGAAACATGGCATGCATAGCCATATGGCACCCTAGTCAGCAGCACGTGGCATGTGTTGTCACGACAATGACACATCAGGACCACATGGCGGTTGCTGATTGAGTACCAAATAAACGACAATGAACCAACAAGAAAGTGACACATGGCAGATGTTGCCACCTGAACGCCACATGGTTTGACACATAACAATGCCAACTTGGTCATGTAGTACCCCGTACGATGTCGATTCGAGATTTGTTGGTTAGCAATGATCTATGATGTTCATTGGTGAACAAAATGCTTTGGAGTCATAAACTTTTGATGGAATTAAAAGAGGAAGTCAAGAGAAGAGGAGAAGGGATGAAATTGGTGAGGAGCAGACACGGTAATGCGAGTTAAGGCATGTAACATGCGTTACGGGGTGCTGTCGTCAGAGGAATTGGGTTGTCATCCGCGTAACGCGCGTCTCTTGCTGGGTAACGCCCATCTTGAGGGCTGGAAGGTGCGAGACGGGCATCTCCCGTCTAAAAAGCTTATTTCATCAGTTAAAACAGCCCCAAAACGCTGCGTTTTGACCTACTGGGTTTATAAAACCCTAATACCCGATACCTTTCATCTTTCTCTGCCATTTTTGCAATTTCTCACCTCAAAACCGTCCCAAATCCATCTCTCTTCATCCCAATTCGTTCCTCTTCCATTCCTAAGGTAAGTTCATCAATCTTTCTTGGTTTATTCTTCCATTTGGTGCATTTTTCATGGTTGGGAAGTTGTTGAACGAAAATGGGTATGTTTGAGGCTGGGGTTCGGTTTTGCATGGATTATAGGATAGATTGAAGGTTGTGTTTGATTGATTTATGTATGAGGGACTTGGAAGAGCATGTATCTAAGTAGAAATTGAAGAATGGATGTTGTTTGTGAGTGGAGTTGGAAAATTCGAATTTGAATTCGAATTTTCATGATGATATTGAGGTTTTTTTTTGTTAAAATGGATGTTGGATTTGGATTTAGGAGCTCGATTATAGTCAATGCGGATGGTTGGTTTCTTTTTGCATCGGTTGAATCGGAAGTTCGGAGGTTTTGAGAATGAAACTTTATGTTTTTATATTTTTGTAATTTTTGGGAAGTTGAATTCAGATTTGTAATTTTAGAAACTTGAGCTCTAGAATTGTAATTTTGGAAAAGTTGACGTACAGACTTGTAATTTCTGAAAGGTTGGGGACTAACTTGTAATTTTATAAGTTAAGGATTAAATTGCAATTTCTGAGAGTTCAGGGATGAATTTGAAAATTCTGACTTATTGAGGACCTCTTGGTAATTTAAGAATAATTTGAGGACTATATTGAAATTTTCCAAAGTTCAGGGGTCAAAGTGTAATTTTACACCATGGTTGGGTTTTTGGATAATGATTGTGTCTTATCGTTGGAGGATAAGTTTAAGGCTTCGTTTGAGCATTTAAGTTGTATTTGCATGCATTTTGGTGCAGCCACAGTAATGTACCAGCATTCCATTGATTGTTTCTGATACATGAATTATTCATGGTTATTGTTACAGCTTCGTGTTCCTGTCAGCGTGATCAACCGCCAGCTAGTGGTGCCTGACCGATTGCTTGGACATCCAAGTGAGTGGATGACAGTTTCAGACACATAGGTTGTGTCTTCTAGCTATATATATTGTTTTTTGATGTGTTCAGATTATATTTCTGAAATTCGACTAATCTAAGGATTGTGTAATTTAACAACTTGATTATGTGTAATAATCAACTTACAGTTTTTGAATTGATATGTATATATTTATTATATATCCCTTATGGTTTTGATATGCTTTTATTGCTTGATTACTGTTTTTGATTTAAAGTTATATATATACTTGATACGGGACACCTGTGCTACGTGGGATTAACGTAGCATTTGGTATACCAATGCACATTTATAGCCCAGTTACCAGGGTTGGTGGTAACCATGTATCCGGCCAGATACACGTACTTATCGATTGGTGGCAGAGTCCACAATCATCACTGTTACTGTTATTGATATAGTTCCCTATCATTAGTATTATGTTATGGTTACCGATAATATTACAAATGTTTTCTTGCATGATGTTTGTTTTGTTTGCTAACGTTTGTGAAACGATTTTCAAAGCTATTATTTATATAACGTGTATACAATTATTTATATAATTATATCTATCTATACTTGCATGTGGTGTTTTTCAACTGTTTTTAAAATAGTCTTTGTGAGGCACGCATGAGGCGTTCTGGAGTGTTTTTCCTCACTGAATTTGACCATCGTTTGTTCTCTGTCTATGTTTATTCATATCTTTCAGGCAGACAGTTTTTGGCTAAAACAACTACACCGCATCTTGGACACCCGTGAGGCGTCTCTTGGTTAGTGTCGCCCTTTTGTTCGGGCTCTATTGTTTCTGGTATAGAGTTCTACACCAAGATGATGTTGGGTTATTGAGTTGTCTTTTTGTATTTCGATATATTTATATTGATTTTAGTTATTGTTATTATTTTGATATATTTATCTATATATCTTTGATTTATATAAACTGGTTTTATATTGCTTATGTTTTTAATTATTAAATATTTTAATAATTCGATAAGTCGGGCAAAGTTTCTGATCTTTGAGGCTTGTGCGAGATGGGCCGGACTCTCATAGACGGATCGTCTCGTACGCCGATCATGGTCCGAAAATGGTCGTGACATGTCAGTTGTGCCATGTCATCATCAGGTGGATCAATCAAGTTGTGACACATGGCATATGTTGATACATGGTCCCACCTTAGCTAACACGTGGCAGAATGGAGGAAGAAGCGTATGCAAGCACTTGGCTTCTCTTTTGTTCGGCATGCGGGAGTACGTAAGCACTGTTCCAATCACCAAAGTTTTCCCTTTATGGCAGATTTAAAGTTTACAATTTTCTGGATTTTCTAATATTTTTTTCATAATTTTTTAATTTCCAAAAGTATTTTTTGTAAATTTTTGGACAAAGATAATTGATTGATTATTGCATAATTTTTTTTTTCAAAATATTTTTTTGGAAATATATTTTGGAAATATTGTTTAAAAATGTACAATTATGATTCTCATTTGAGTCATCAAGATAAGTTTTCAATCATGGGTAGTACATATGTGTGTATAACCCTAACCTTTTTGTAATTCGTTACTGAGATCATGATGGCTAGGTGTCCATCTTGATCATAACTTGTATGGGATAAAGCCATAATGCACCGAGTGGAACACGAAATTGGGACTTTTTCACATGAATCCATTAGTGTGATATGATGTTGTGAATATGTTCAACACGTCACTGGTTGCATGATACTTAAGTGTATTTGAGATGGTGGTCTTAAGGAAAATATGTAATGTGCATGAGTTGCATAAAAGTGATGAAGAGTCGTTCATTTCATCCATTTTATCCAAGTTGGTGACAAAATTTAGAATTATACTGAGACGTGATTGTTAAAGTACCATTATGAGACTCCTAGACAATCTAGAAGCGAAAATGACTTACGAATGATGCAATCTACTTATCTTATGAATTTAAGAAATATTCACTATGTGTGGTGTCCACTATATGGTTGTTTATGTAATGGAATCCCCGATGAGTATCCATTGTGTGTCTCTGAAATGTCTTGTCCGTTCTGATTAGGTTTTATGCAACATTCTGTTCAAATTTGATAAGATCTTCTATTGAATATGGTCTGATTTTGTTTGAACCTTGTTCAAATCATATTTGAATTTCTTTTTTTGAGATGATGTTTGGAAGTTTAAAGATGATATTTGATGATATTTTTCTAAGGTTTGGTGTTGTAGTGCCTCAGGAATGATCTGACGCGTGGCTGGAAGCAAGGGAAATCAAGGAGTACATTTTGCGCTAGCCTTATGTATGTAAGAATTAGGTTATGCACGTAACCTGAGTTATACATTAACGTACGTGAGATTTTCGAGTAACATACGTATACTGGAATTTGGCATGATCAAAGTACGTGAGAATTTATGTAACGTACGTTAGGTCGTATTTTTGGGATCTGAAGCTTCTGGACGCATTTGTGACCTCGATAACGTACGTGAGATGTTTTATAACGTACATGAGTGACTCCTAATGTACTTGAACTTCATATTAACGTACGTAAGCCCTTGAATTCTATATAAACCTTAAATCCGACAGCTTCGTCATTTTCGTCTCATTTCTTTCCCAAATCTCTCTCAACTCATTTGAAACTCTTCGAATTTACTCTCCAATTATTTCCTTTGATTTATGGAGGTAAGATTACATCTTTAATATTCTTTTCCGTTCATTTTATGCATTAATTTTGGAATTAGGTTTTTAGCCGAATTTGATTTTGAGCTCGGGTTTTGATGATTCTATTGGAAATAGCTTGGTTTATGCTATATTATGATTCTTTGAGGTCAAATAAACATATATTGAGTTTGGGTTTGAAGGATTGGATGAAGTTCTTGAATAAGCTAAAGTTGAATTCGTGCTTGAATGATTTTTTGATGATTTGTTGTTTGACAAAACCAATTAAATATTCTTGTTCCTGAGATTGACAAGAGCCTATATGGAGAATTGGAAACTATTTTTATCGGTTGAATCAAAATTTGGACGTTTTAGTGTAATTTTCTATCGAAATGACTAAAAGTATATTTTTCACGATTCTGAATAATTGTAGGACTAAAACTGATATTTTTTATAATTGTGGTCTAATTTGAAAATATGAAGAATAGGGGACTAATTTATAATTTTGGAATATTCTAAAGACTGATTTGTAATTTCTAAATAGTTAGATGACTAATTTATAATTTTTTGATGTCTGTGATAAAGTGTAATTTAGCAAAAGTTGAGGGACTATTCTATAATTTTACATAGAGTTTGATTTCTAAGTCGAAAGTGTTAGATTTTTTATGGAAATATGATTTTTGTCATCGTCGGAGTTTGAGTCTGCATTTGCATTCATATATACTCTGTATTGCCATAGTTATCAAGACTGAGTCTGTTGTGATTCATTTCTGTTTTAGCTTTGTTCGACTTCCGAGATGATCAGCCATTCACCGGTGGACCGTGAGTTGGATTATTAGCTCAACATCCAAGTAAGTGTGATAACAACTTCAGACAAATAAGCTGTGTCTTCTGAACTCTATATATTTTTGATATGTATGACCTCTGTATGTAATCCAAAATAATTAAAGGATAGGAGATTCGAAAATCTAAACTACATGAAATCTTTGCTATTAAAATCTGTTTTGAAAATCATGTTGCTCTCTAAAATAATTATTTTGTTATTGTTCTGTTGTATGTAAATAGTATTCTATTTATAAAATATATAAAAATATATATTTTTTGTAATAGGTTTTTTTTTTCTGAATATAAGTATATTTTCTTGTTAAGAATTTTGTTCAGTAATTAAAATATTATGTATTCTGTTTTTTTTATTTTTGATATATATGTCTATTTAAATAAATATTAAATAAATATTTTCTATAAAATAATTATCTGATTTGCATGCCTGCTTGGTTTGAAATATTATTAATTTACTTAATTTGACTTGGGACACCTACGCTACGGGGGTATGTGTAGCCTTTGGTATACTATTGTGAAGGTCCAGTTACAGGGTAAGATGGTAACCATGTGTATAGCTAACACATGTGAGCAATTTATTTTCTCGTGGCAGTAGCCCACACATGATTTGAGGTATGATTTTGGTCCCATTGTATGATTCTGTTATGTATATATAAATATATATTTTTTATATAATTAATAATGTCTGACTGTATGCTGTCTGCTCTGGATGTGAACGTTTTGTGAAAAGTCTTCTGAAAAAAAAAAATAATTTAAAGTCTTAATAACTCCATTTCTTTAATTTTGTTTTTGTCAAGTTTTAACTTTATTCTTAGTAATTACTTTTAAAAATAAAATAATAAATATTTTATCTGTCTTATCTAATCTGTGTCATTTTCTGTTGTATGCCTTGTTTGCAAATGATTTCTGAATTACTATATGTAGATAGACGAGTGTATACTAATAGTATATAATATATACATGTATATGGTATTTTCTGAAAATATTTTCAAAACATTTTTACGTGAGGCCTGAAGCCGCTCTAAAGTGTTATCTCTCACTGAGTCCTTACCTTTTTTTTTTCTTTTTTGTTTTATATTCAATGTTTCAGGTGATTCCTTTTCGTCTTCAAAAACTTTCTGGCATCCAGATACTCAGTGAGGCACCATTGTCAGCAGTGAGTGCTCTATTGTTTGGGGCCTTAGATTATCTGGTTTGTCAGATACTCCACATCGGGTTATCTTTGGGCTATGGATCTGTATTTGCTATCGTTTTTTCTTTAAATAATTTTGCTTATAAATATTTATTCTGTATTTCGATATTATGATAATAATTCATTTTATTATTTAAGAATATTATTTTTTAAAACTTTTATTTGTTAAACTATTTTAATATGGTTAATAAGCCGACTAATAATAAGAATTTGGGTAGATTTTCTGTTCTCCGAGACTTGTGTGAGATGGGTCGGGCTTCCTTAGACGGTTCTCCTTGTATGATGGTCATGGTCTATTTTTGGATCGTGGCAAAGATGGTATCAGAGCGTTAAGTTTCATAACTCTAGGTCGGTTATGGAGCTTAGGTATTTTTGATGGTGTCAGCCTTTGCCTCTGTATACCTTTCTGATTATTGGTTTGGTGCTATGACAATCATCTACATTTTGACATTTGCATGTCGGTCTGTTATCTTTAGACATGCTTTTGAAATTTTGTGAATTCTTGCATATTTCTGTATATGTCTGTTTGAACTTCTGCATATTTTCGCATATAATTATGTTCGATTCTAGTGTAGCACATTCTATTGTGCCTCACATTCTGTTGGGCATGTTGGGTTAGTATATTCGTTAGGAAATCGTTAGAATCACTGTCACTTCTGAGTAGCTATAATTTAGCTAAATTTGAGTTCCGG
Organism: Flueggea neowawraea; assembly: GCA_948243855.1. Classification (NCBI taxonomy): domain Eukaryota; kingdom Viridiplantae; phylum Streptophyta; class Magnoliopsida; order Malpighiales; family Phyllanthaceae; genus Flueggea; species Flueggea neowawraea. The sequence goes on along the minus strand of CAODLS014231055.1, from coordinate 6,407 downwards.
AGTTTTGTGATCTCTCCGGATAAGCATGATTCATCATCATAGTGAGATGTATTTGGTTTTTGGCTAATCGAGTCTTACGGCTTGAAAATGGATTTGGAAGATGAATCAATGATACGAGAATTTGGTTCAGTTTCTTTAAAATTTTGTGCCATGACCCATTTTCGGAGCATGACCACCGTACGAGGCGAACCGCCTGTGAGAGCCCGACTTATCTCGCACAAATGTCGGAGAACATAATTAAAACTAATATATTAAAAACATTTCAAAACCAAGTAAATTCAATAAAACAAATAAATCCAAACTTAAATAAAAACATAGATTTCCATAATAATAAAATATTTGGTAAATAATAAATCATATATAAATAGCAAATAAATATACAGAGACAAACATCCACAAGTATACCGGTGTGGAGCAACTAACAAAATAAATAATTGGGCCCGAACAAAGGGGCATTGACTGTAACTCCAGAGTGCCTCACCGAGAATTGATCACCAGAAGCTCGCAATCAACCAAAATCATCTGAAAATAAGAGCATAGGAGATAGACGGAAAAGGAAAGGGGGTAAGAACTCCTAGTGAGGAAATGACACTCCAAAGCGGCTCCAGACCTCTAAAAAACTGATTTGAAAATAGTTCAAAAAAATATCACATACAGATATTAGTGTATATACCACATACACGCTAGATACAGAATAATAGTTTCAAAATTCATTTCGAAATTGTTCGTAATCAAAGAAAACAACAGTTAGACTGAGGTACAAAAGTAATTATTTACATGACGCATTCAAAAATGAGTAAAAACTCTTTCCATGCATTCATGCCAAACTTTACCATTTATACTAAAATCGAAAACATTTTTAGAGTAGAAAAACATGCCAAATGATAAACAGAGCTGATGATCACTGATCATACACCCGTACTATATTAGAACTGCGCTGATTGGAGCAGATCAAGATGAAATAACAACCTTAAAAGTCCAAATGGTATGCGACTCAAAAGGGCTAACAGCTGAAAACCTTAGGGCCTCTAAATAGTACTCTGTCCACCCTAAGGGTCTGAAGGCTGTAACTGAACAAATATTGATCTAAGCACATCCGCGAGCATTGCAGTCCCCGTGCTCCAGCTGGATATACTTTGTCAGACTCCAGAACAATACACTATGGAAAAATGAGCAATAACACAGGCTCACCAATATTTTGTACCAAAAAAAACATATCGAGCTAAAATAATCTGGCATGAGACCGATATCAAGATTCAAAATCTGGATGATACGTGGACTCTGCCACTGGATCATATGTGGACCTTCGCCACTAGAAATATACGTGGACCTCTGCCACTAGAATATATAGTCATTTGTGTTAGCTAGGCACACAGACTACCCCTTACTCTGGTAACTAAGTGTTACCACCTACCTTGGTAACTGAGCTTTCACATTGGTATACCAAAAGTTACTTATACCCCCGTAACAAAGGTGTTCCATATCGAATATTTTACCGAAAACATAAGCAAATATTTATTTAAAAAAAATACCCAAACAGGCAACATGCCGAACATACATATTGTTCACCAAATATATTAAACGTTCAACTGAAACATTTATTAGCGAAAATATCTCAAAATACTGAACAAAGCATTTATTTCGAAAATATATTCAATCCCAAAAACAAATACATGTTTCAAAAAATATTCTTAAATCCAAACAGAACATTTCCTAAATGAGGAATATCTTAAAATTCAAAACCGAGGGTTTATTACCGAAACCATAATAAATATTAAACACAATATTTATTTTAGAAATCATCGAAATTCCAAAGAAAACATTTATTACAAAAAAAAAATAAATTTTAGAGCATATTTTTCATGTAATTCAAATTTTAGGATTTTCAATCCTTTAGTAATTCTAGATTACATGCAGTGGTTCAGACACAACAAAAACGATATAGTTTAGAAGACACAACCTATATGTCTGAAGCTACAATTCCACTCACCTAAAAATTCAAGCTGAATGGCCCAGTCGTGTGCCACTAGTTTCTAGCTAACCTCGCCGACCAGAGCACAAAGCTGAAATAATTATCAAAGCAGAATCAAAGACATAATGCTAGTACTATAGGCGTACCCAAAATGCATGCAATGCAAATGCTGACATAGACTTAGAGAAACCTATCTCGAATGAAGATCCAACACTCTTGCCTCAAAAATCAAACATCTCACAAAATTACAGTTTGATTTCAGAACTCTATAAAATTACGCTTTAGTCCCCAAAGTATTCTAAAATTATAAACTAGTTCTCCAAGTAGTCAGAATCTCCAAATAAGTCCACAATCTCTTAGAAATCACCAAATTACAAAAAAAAAATCTCATTTTGGTCCCCCAGAACCACAGTTACTCGAATAAAAAGCTTACTCGAGTAACACCTTCTCTGGCTTACTCGAGTAAGTCACTTACCCAGATTTTCAAATTCGACCCAACAATTGATTCAACCGATAAAAATTACTTTCAATCACCCATATTGTCTCTGTTCAACCTCTAGAACACAAATCTACAATTTGTTTCCTCAATGCAACTCAAAATCGTCACGACTGTTCATAAATTCGGAAAAACCCTAACCTATCCAAAGAACTACATCAAATATTTCAAACCCAAGTTTGATTCATGAGTATCTAACATTTATCTATCATAATCCAACATCCTACAACCTCCATTTCATCAGAAATCAACAGATATAAAGCCCACATTCAAAACACCCAAAACATTCTTTAATGTTTCAAACTCAAAAAATGAAGAAACGAGGAGTTAAGACACTTGATCTTACATCAAGGAGTGATGCAAAACCAAGGAGAGGCAATGGGAGAGCAAAAGGAAGGAATTTGGAGGTGAGAGAACTGAAAATGATGTGAGTGAGCCGTGAGGGTTTGGTAGGGGGTATATATAGACCCCTGCCCAAAACGACGATGATTTAGCTAATTTACATAGCTTACTCGAGTGACAAACTCCTCTTACTCGAGTAAGATTTTCCTATAAATTCATCTGGAGGCTCAACTTACTGAGTAACAACATTGCTTACTCGAGTAATCCATAACTCATCTCACTCAAGTAACACTAAACTTCTTACTCGATTAATCCATGGTCCATTTCACTTGAGTAACACTCTTTGCTTACTCGAGTAACTCCCTTCCAAAATATTAACCATCCACTCAACACTCCAATCATTCAAGATCAAAACCAAGATCAACTAAACACCAAACAAATTGACAAATTAATATCTCCAATCTCTTCAAACATCAATTGATAGGATCAAAATTGAATGGAACAAAACAAGAATGATCAAAATGCTAGAGATGCCAGGTCAGAAACGGGTGGAGTATTACATTTTGCTTCAAGTTCTTTTTTGTTTCATATAAGTTTTCTTCTTTCTTCTCATGTTTCTCATTTTCCGTGTATACCTTTAAAGTTTTGAGTTTAGGCTTTAATTTGGAATCTTTTAGTTCTTTTGGCTCTCTTGGATCATTTTCTTCTGTTGTCTTTATTTTAATAGAATTTTATGGATCCTCATTTACTTTGAATAAAGATTCCTTTTGTTACATTTTATTCTTCAATTGATGCTTGTGTTTTTGTACTCCTATTCTCTAGAAGGTAGCATTAGGGAAAGTGTTTCCTTTTGTTCTGGGTTAGCCTGAAAAACGATAATTTCTTTTTCTACAATTGATTCTTCATCTTGGTTATTGGATATTGAACTGATAACTTCATCAGTTTCTCCACTTCCTTTTCTTTAATTTCACTCGTATCAACATTTTCTTGTATTTCGTATTGTTCCTTTTGCCACTTCTTCTTAGATTTTTTTAATAATTGAAATGTTTTCTTATGTGATTGTCTCATCATCTTGAGACTTGAGTATCTTTTTGGAAATACTCTTTGATTTCTTTTTTAAATTCATCAGAGTCCCTTTTGCTTTCCTTAGCTATATAAGTGTTTTCATTTTCTACTGTTTTATGCTATTTGTTTGTTAACTTTTCCGTTGTTATTTCATTTATACTTTAGTTTCAGCAGTGTCTAACTAATTTCTTGGGTCCCTTCTAAAAGTTATTTCTATTAGTAATGTCTGGATTTGTTCCTATTTTACTTAATAATGTCTTTGTGTCATGTGATTGCAGTTTAGTTGAAATTGCCACTGCATCTCTAAGTTAGATGACCTCCCTGTATATTGTATAGTTCACTTTCCTTTTGCTCCATGGATTTGTCTGTCTGTTAGAACTTCTATAGTTTGATTTTGACAAGTGTCTAAGTTTCTTCTCCCCGATAAGTGATTCTTTGGTTTTGAAAATATAATCCTTTATTCATTTGTGGCCTGGTGCATTCTAATATGTCTCGTATCTTGTTCCTTGAGTATTCTATCTCAGTTTTGTCCCATGATTTGTTGTTTTGTCAGTTGAGGATAGATATATGCACTTCTTTAATTATGTTCATTTGTAAGCCTGTACTCTTTGTCTATGTATATGTATTTTCAGTTTTGTCCTCTGAATGTCTATATTTATGGTGTGAATGGTCTGGCATACTGGTATAATTGATTTTTCTGTGGTTGATTGTCAGAATAAGGGAGTATATTTTAATTTGGGGATTTAAATTTGATTTCGGTATTTTGAGAATTAGAGTATGATTAAATTTGGGAGTCGAGTTGTATTCATAATTATGGTATATCTTTATATGTCTATATAATTGGATCTAAATAAGTAAGAATGTTAGTAAGATTTTGTTTTGGTTCTATGATATTAATCTGTTAAGGTTCTGGATTATAATTTACTTTGGAAACTTAAGCTTAATTTTGATGCTGAAATATTTTAATATGATTAAATTTAGAGATAGGATCTGGATATAAGGTATTGTTTCTTGGAAGCCGTGACATAAGACATGCAGCGAAAAAATAAAATTTTGTCACAAACTCCACCAAGGATCCATGAAAGTCGATAAAACTGTCTAAGGAATATGTGTTTACCTTAATATTTCGAAGCAAGAACAAGAAGATGCTATTGGGTTTGAGCCACAGATGCTGAAGGATGCGAACACCCTCTACTGGTATCCACACGAATCGAACTGCAAGATGTGCTAGCACCGAATTTTTTTAGGACACTAAAAAATAATGCCTTGATAGTTTTCTCTCTTTTTAGTGCTATGGATGGTAAGAGAGGCAGTAGGGTTTCATAAGAAGCCTATTTATAGACTTTGAAAAACCCTACTTCTAGTTGTCTCACAAGAATGCTCTTATTCAATGTCTAACAAGGACACCACTTAAGATATATTTATTAATTAATATGTTAATTTCGAAAATATATTAATTAATATATTAATATATTAATTTCGGTCCCATTTTATTTCAAAAATAAAATGTCAACTGCCATGTTGACCAAGTCAAACTCCCTCTAAGTTGACTAAGTCAAATAAGTTCTTTCTTTTGTTGAATAAGTCAAACAAGCTATTTTGACTAGGTCAAACGAACTTTAATTTGTTTTAAGACTATTTTAAGAACAAATTATTTCACATAAAATAATAGTAAGATAAATATAGCACAGTTCATTCTAGTGTGTGACCTTGTTGGTTTACTCAATATTGACAGTAAGCTCAAATTATCATTCAGGCCCTTAAGTCATAAGCGGGCTCTAGCAAGACATTATGACTACCCAACTTGAGCAAATTCGATGACTCGAGAATACCTAATCCACAGTACGATATTTAGTCATTTTATCTCACGATATCTCAATTAAGAATGAATCACGTCATCTTTATAAAGCTTAATCAATTATTTCTTGATACTCAAGTAGACTGGCCAAAAACAAATGATATTGATAACCCCCATCAATTTCATTCGAGCACAGCCATGCATTTCATCAGTCCTACTTGTCAAGTGGCTAAAAGATATCTCACTCAAAAAGGAGCGGGACAAATTCCTTCACTGTCACTCATATTCCTCCACATGATTTACCATATATCCAATTATAGCTTGTATTACCATCCTGTTATAGACAACATTGAACTATATCAAAACATAAAGTTCTTCATATAGGAATCTATGGTGAATTCAGGTCGAAGGACTTAAATATCACTACTGTGATAATAAATACTAATGACATATTCCATGTAGTATTTCTGATGGTGGGTTAGCCCAGTATCATATTCTCAATATGTATCTATGTTCTGAGTAACATCTCATGTCCATGATTAATAAAACATGATCATCTCTCAGAGTGCATGCTAGTCTTGACTCATTATTATTTCCATAATAATGAATGACAAATACTATTATCAATTTAATGCATTACTAAATAACATGATAATATATATATATATATGCCAAAATGAAATGTCTCATATTTATTAAATAGCAATATAAATGACAATGTTCATATGATTGGG
>CAODLS014230247.1:0-10036 GCA_948243855.1 Flueggea neowawraea | reverse complement strand
AGGACACTTGTAAAGCATGTGTCCAACATGGTCAGGGTTTAGCCTTGGGTCAACTTCTGGGTACAGACGGTGCACCAGCTTCACACAGTGGGTTCTGCCAACACTGTGAGATCCTGTTTCCCACAACAACAGTAAAAGAATTTAGTCTCAACTGAAATTTAAACTGTTAAATCAATTTCACAAACAAGGGACACTTGGATGCTTGTAGGTCTATGCATGTGAGATAAGTGGCAAATATGTGTGCATTACCTAGAAGGGCAACAACTCCAGGAGTGTCAATACCCATTGCAGCAAACCTATCAAGAACCATAGACATGCTTTCATTGTGGTCTGGGAGGTATTGTTCTACCACATCTGCTCTGCTCTTCCTCCCATCTCTTCTTCCAGTTTTGAGAGGAATGTAAGGACCTCCTAGCTGAAAATTAAAATAAAAACAAAACACCGACATCATTATACAAGAAAATGAGAGAATCTTTAAAATTAACTGAAATATTAAATAATCTTTTTTTCTTCAGTACAGTGGGTACATTCTAGCCAAAATTCGTTCTGGCTTACAGATCCAGTTCCAAAAAAGTGACGATTAACTCAACACAGTAGCAAAAGGGAATGTGGAGGAGGGATTAACTTAAACTAAGACAAAGACACAAACAATGAGTAAAAATTAGAGAATTACCGCAACAATACCGTCTCTACCAGACAGTACAAGTATGTCAGCACAGGAAACAACACCAGGACATTCTCTCTCAACAGCTTCCTTGATGGTGTCAAGGTATCTGAAGTTCCTGAGACCAAAGCTCCTGTCTGTCTCCTTCTCAGACAAGGTCCTCCTTGTTGAGTCAAGCAGGAGTGAAGCATCACAAGACTACACCAAAACAGAACCAAGAATGACTTGTTAAAACAAGCAAATTTACAATCTTTTAAAGAAAAGAGAGAAACAGAAAGATTACATGAACAGCACAGTCATGGAAAATGTTTCTTAGCCAGGAAAAAGCAGTGTTCTTGTGCCTCTTGTAAAGAAGTTTAACTTGTTCTTTGATAATATCCTCTGCTTGAGGGCAAGTGTCCTTGTAGAAGTTCATAACAAGACCAGGGTCTTCCTCATTTTCTGCAAAAGCTGGTCTCACAGACGCAGCTGCGAAAGCTAACAATGCAAACAAGAAGAAAGCCTTGGAACCCATTTTTTGTTTTTTCAGTTCTCACTCTCACTAAAGGCCAGTGATCTTGCTTTGGATATCTTTGGTGGAGTCTCTTAAATAATCAAAAAGAAGATAGGTGTCAAATAAAGCAAAAAGACACTTGTAATATGATTTTTGGGTTAGTGACGAGATACCATTTAATTTGTACATATAACATATTATTATAATTTGTACGTAAAATTATGAAAACGAGAAGAACTATATATTAAGAGCTAAGAGCTGCAAATTTTCGTTTATCAATAAGTATTGCTACTTAAGAATGAGATGCATGAGTGGATTAACGATATAGAATGGGAAACTTAACCCAAAAGTCTTGGACCATTAATCATTCATTGATTTTAGTGTTCAAATGAGGTGTATAAAATATAGATATAGAGATTAGCATTATGGATTTCAAAAAATTCAGTGTATGGCAATCAATACTTAAGATTCTTTCAAGTTGGATAATTTCTTAATCTGTACTCGTGTATGTATATATATATATATATATATATATATGAGAACCATGTGAATTATCTAATTGCTTCTTGTTTTGTCATTGCATGGACAAATGAAACAAGGCATAAGACGTAAGAATTAATGATGTGATGGTGGCGGGTACCCAATATTAAGTTGTTTGATGAAAAATATACCTCTTTTTTCTTTTGTTTACCAATGTTCGAAATTAAAGTGGAGTTAATAACGGGTTAAAGTGGGATAAGGGGACTTCACTTTCTCAATCTTAATTGAACTTGTTCATCTGTCTAATAAACAGGAATTGATTTATGTCAAAAGTAAAAGCAATCAGCATTCGCTATCATGTGGGGTTAATTAAGTTGGTTCTAAATTGCATTATTGAAGTTTTTTTTTTAGAGATTATTGAAGTTAAATAATGTGATTGCTTATTCCATCTTGAAGAAGAAGCCCCAACTCAGATGGCGTAGATAGAAAATAATTTTGAATGTTGCTGATTTAGAGAATGAACAGCGACTCCACCACCATTTTGATTAAGGTTATTTTCGGATTTCAGGCAATTTTGATGTTTCCTTCTCATGTCATCACAGATGGACGAGCAATTATGCTGTTCGGGCATTAGTGATCGGACTTTATATCGTGGCTGGATGACGAAAGATACTTGCATAGACCCACCAAAAATTATATAAGGGCTAACTGCATAAAAATATAAAATAAAAAGTAAAATTACACAATTATATCCTTTGGAAGTTGTTTTCCAGCGGATGGTTCAGTTCAAATCTTCTACACTAATATTTACATTTTGTGGAACACTCGTTTAGAAAAGGATCGATTGAGTCTTGCATGAAAATTTGTGGTTCGGGAGTTATCCCACGTGCATGTTTCCAACTTTTAGCCAAACAAAGTCTCAATCTTCATCACCATTCGTCAACATAACTATTAGTCCAAAATATGCATACTAAGAAAAAAGTCAGCAGAGAGATCAATAAACGGATGTGATGGAGAGAATGAGATAAAAATTCAAATACCAAAATAAAATGGAAAATAATAGAAAAAAAAAAGAGGCAGAAAACTGTGTGGAATACAAGTTTTTGTACTATCATATTGAAAATGACAAAAATTGTTTTAAATTAGAAAACGATTGTCAAAGTAAAAACATAATGTAATGGTCGTATTGGAAAAAGAAGAAATTGAAAAGGATATTCACGGTGAAATTTCCTCATTATATAATGGATTATATCAAATAAATGACTATATACACTTTATAAGCAAAGACAAATCTTGATTTGAAATTGAAAAATGGCAATTTGCGGAAGCAACTACGGAAGGGGTCCGTTAAGAATGGCTTTATTGGATTGGCATTTTCTCCTAAATACCCTTAAATCACAAAACTCAATAAAGTTAATGTAGATAGCAGAGCCCCGAGAGACGGGTTCAACAATAATCTCTAAATATTTAACATAGGACATTTCAAATTCGAATCTCATAACGAGACAGGGGTGGAGCAAAATAAAAATAAAAATGTAGATAGATAAATAGAGAAACTTAAAAAAATAGAGCAACTTAAAAGTGAGTATAGTAACCACCGACACTTTCTTAAAGTAGCATCTAGTGTTTGATGAGTCATCAATGTGTGAAACGAGGCTTGTCGCAGGTGATTCTTGGATTCATCGTTCCGTAGTGACTCTTCCCCTCTCCTCTTAATTAATCTTTGACTTGTGAGTTGCTTCTGCACAAGCCATCTGTTCGTTCTTTCAAAGAATCCAGGTCTTCGTAACGCCCGCCTTAATTTTTATTTAAATTAAAATTAGTGCATGTATTTATCATATTTTGCAAAACTTGTTCATAGTTTCGTCGTTGTTTTTGCTAAGTGTAGAACAAGAAGAAAATAAAAATAAAGTAAAATCTTATTATTTACCTAAAGTTAATAATAAAATAAAATGATTACATTATTAATAAGATTTGTAGTGAGAATAGCCATAAAAATTAAGAAAAGGAATCAGTAATGGAAAATAATAATAATAACAACTTTTGCCAAATTTTTTTTTGAATAACCCGAAAGTGGTAAAAGATTTAACAAAGCTATAATAACAATTAAAATAATTACTCCGAAATTGTGCCGATTATTTCGGTGGTGCATCAAACCCTAGCCTAGAACCATTGTATTTAGCAACCCTTCTTCCAAAAACTTAAAGCCACCGAGCCGCAAGAAAAGAAAAGAAAATAAACAGAGAAAGACAATTGCAATGGAGTTTTGTTGACTCTGCTCGTTGGCCACCTTCATCAAAGTTATTTTCCATTCTTTAATATCCACACAACGCTGCGACGACTAGCGACTGAGAAGATTGTCTTTCTTATTTTCTCTGCTCCAAAATCGTGAATCCAAACCTAGGGTAACGGTTTAGAATTTCATAATTAAGATATTCGTTTTTCTTAATCTTATTTTAGATTATTGAGCACAAAACACAAACCCCCAAACTCTTGAGGAGACAGTAAAGATTTAAGTCGATCAAAATAAGAAAGGACACAAAATATGATTATTTTCTTTTAGTATAGAACCCAAAAATCAGCTTATTGGCATTGTTAAACTTTCTGGACAGTAGCATGCATTTCGTAGCAGAGAGTAAAAAAAAAAGAATGTGGCGACAGCCGACATACATGCATGTTAACTCTATGATTATTGTGTAATTAATTCAAAGAACATAACAAATTATCTAGGTCACGAGGACGATTGTGGATTGGATAGCCCAGGACCATCAGAGGGTTAATAGTGATATACGTGAGTTTGAGGTAAGTTGGTATTTAATTATATATGTAACAAATATGCGCATACTTGTTATAAGTGTATCTACTTGGCGTTGTATGTTTTGTTTGAAGTGAGCAAATTGATGCCATATATGTTGTGATTTTTTTTTTGAGATTGATGTTTTGGCTATGTTGAGATATCTTTATGATAGATTATTAAATTCTTGGAATGCATAATAAACTTAAATCTAAGTGGGAACGATAATTAATGGAAGGACGAATAATTGGCTTAACCTAGAAACGACTCATCCAGTAGTCTCAAGAAAAAGAAATTAAGAGGAGATGATGTGATCACAATATATTAATTTTGACACTGGGTGCAATATGGCAAGATAGGGTGTTGAGGCATTGGGTGCAATATGGCACGATAGGGTGACCTCTTTTATAGATACCGGTTGTAATACGACACGACATGGTATCGGTTTATATTATATATATCGGATGAAATTTGGCACATGGAAAAGAAAATGTGAATATTAATGATGGTCAAGCGACTATTGGTGAGATACGATTAGGTTAGGCGGGCCCCTAAATAATAATGACTACTAAAAGCATAATTGGATAGTAATTTAAACTCAATAAAATGGGAAGTTGTATGCTATGTGATACGTGCCAACTGTGATATATACTTTTAACTAATTGTATCATTGTATGTCGAATCTATTATATTTGGTGTGTTGCAGGTGTATGTGATGGTGAGTAAATAATTGATCACTATCGCTTATTGAGTACGCAGTTCACCCCTTACCACTAAATTTTTTAGGGAACGTTGATAATGACCCTATTCTTGGCTAATTTTCGAAGAGATTGCATTTTGTTTGAGTGGTTGGCAGCAAGCGGAGTATCATTTCGAGTTTATCATATTTATTTTTCCCGAAACTTATCTTCCATGCATAGATAAATGTTACTGGAGTTAGAATTTTTGAGATAACATTAGAGTTTGTTTTTAATTATTTTTTTACAGGAGGTATTTTAATTATTGGAATTGTGTTTAATGTTTTGATTATAAAAAATTCGGTAAATGCTAAGTATTAATATAATCATAAAAATATAATTAAATAAATGGGAGCATTACACTTCTTGCATTCATCAACTCAATTCAATTAGTAGAACTTACATTAACTGAACCCAATTAGAGGCCACCTGCCTTGGACGTTGTGGATAATTTCCTAATCCGTTGTGTTATCATGTGAAAAGAGAAGCTACCTCCTCTTAATTGAAACTAATCACTTGACAACCACTGGTTCATTATTAAACTTAATCGTAAGTGCAGTTCTTGGCTCTCCTAAGTTGCTATGTCAACAACTTTGCTAAGAGATGTCTTCTCTTTCATCATGCTTTGTATGACGTTTAGAAAGCGCCCGTGCGAAACATTAAAGTCTAAAGATGCAGACTATAATGAGTGAAGCATCGACTTGTCATGATAAAAAAAAAAAAGAAGCACCAATTGGTGGGTGTGGGTCTGCGAACATTAGCAAATGGTATAGTATAATGGAGAATTTCACAAAAAAGTAGGCCTACGACTATGCTTTATGGAAACCAGGACAAACAACAAATCCGACTTCCGTCAAAACCTAAAGCGTACAGCTCTCCATTAGAAAATAATGGAATTCTTAGCAAATCTACAGCAATTCTCTTCCTAAGTCACCACTCCATGAACTTAAGCTACACACTAACTGAGCAATCTGGTCTTACGATTCCAACCAAAAGTGAAAGGTCAACACCTCCCAAATGATATCAGTTTAAGATGTTTAACGCCTTTTTGTCAATTAATCACAACAATGTCAATATCTATTATTTTACCATAGGAATAGTATATGACAGTAGTAAAATTCTAAACATGCCTGTTAGAAAATCGGATTGAATCATATTGGCTTTGGACGTGATCTCGCTATCGTTATCGAATAAATGTCCTTGATGATGAATTTTGTAATGTCCCTCTAGAAAAAACAAAACCAATCAAATCTCTCAATACAACAATGCAGGAAAATTCACCAAGAACGTGTTTAAGAATGAGTTTGATATTTGGAAGCAGAGAAGTAAAAAAGATTTGCACAAAGAGCCAATGTTTTTATTTTAAGGAGTTGTTTCATAACAATGCACCAATAGGGAAGGCAACTTTTTTTTATAAAACAATGTAAATGTTAATATTAACTGTCATTAATCGATAATTAATTAATAAAATAATTAATTTCCAAATTAATCCAAAATTTTTTAACCAATGTTATGTTTTTATCTCAATGCTCACGTCAAACATGTGTTTTCTCTCAAAATATTTCACCTTTTAAATGTAATTTTTTTAAAGGACAATCACATATATAAAGCATTCTTCTCCTTTTGAAAGTTGGGTTGAAATATTTGCCGTCTTTGAATTATAATGTAATTTTTTTTTCCGGTTTCTAAGTTATAAAAAATCTCCTTTACACTTTTTATGATCATTGAAAAGCTCATTTACGGTTCCTGAAAAAATTCATCTGTGGTTCCTAAAAAACTCGTATACAGAGACCACATATGAGCTTTTCAAAATTCAGAAACCGCAAAGGATATTGCACTATATTTTAGAGACGACAAAGGATTATACTCTTGAAATTTTTCATGTGGGATAGAATAACATGGTATATCACTAACACTAACAATGCCTATCTCATAAATTAAACAACATAATCCACCAGTAAAATTATAAGTAATATCATCAAATAAATTGAAACTTATGTAACAAAGTTCTTGGAAGGACATAGAGTTACATGCTTTGGTGAAGGACTTTCTTACCAGCAATTTACATATGGTAGAAAATGTAGCTGCTGAGATGGCAAAGAAGCGTAATAGCATTAGTTGGTACTTATGAGGTAGAATTTTTTTTTTTCAAACCCACCCATACACTAAGTCAATTGACACATAGACAATGCACAATCGCTAAATATTTTACGCAAGTGTAGAACACAACACAGACCCATATATTAACTGTCAATTGACTTGGTGCATGTCTACCCATATGCACCAAACTAAGCAATAGTTTTCCATTTTTCTTTCCTACTATTTCTCTAGATTGTTTATGTATATCTAGTTGGTATTTTTAGTATTTTATTTTGTTCAATATTTTAATTGTTACTTATCAGATAGTCCGGTTCTGGATTGTGTTCAAGCAATCCAGTTCAGAACTTTTGATATATATATATATATATATAGTATGAACAAATTCATGTGCAACGCTAGTATATTAAATTTTAAAAGTTTTTCCAACTTAATTTGTTTATGATTCGAGCAAAATGCAAATAAGCTCTCGTGGCTTGATTCATTTACAGCCTATTATTTAAAACTACTTGTCAACAAGGCTATCAGCACACATAAAAATATGAAGGCATTTTGAGGCATTAAAATAAATTTTCTATTCAACTATCTGTTTAGTGCTAATCACCAACTTGATTTGTTTATGACTGAGAAGAAAAATAAACTCCAATATCATCATGCAGAAACCACTCACCAACTAACCAGTGAAAACCAAATGCATGAAACTGACCTTTCCATCCACATTCTTGAATTAGCACACTCCCATAAATTTCAATCTTTCAATCTTGCTTTCAATTACGATTGAAGCTTAAAGTTACACCAACCCACCATTAAGACATGGCTCTTTTGTACTTTCTTTTTCTCCTTGTTTCACTCTTAGGAGTTACCAAATCCCAACCCTCAAACCCAATCAACCAAACCGACCTGCAAATAGCCATGTCTGACATGAGAAAAATGTCTTACCATGGATTTGTAATCCTCCTCAAGATCTTGAACAGCACCTCCGACGCGATCCGCGACAAGGAAATGACTTTCTTGATGCCAAATGATGAAGAACTATCGAAAGTCTCTCTAAGTCAGGATCTCCTTCATGATTTCATCCTTGGCCACTCCATCCCAGCAGCATTACTTCTAAGTCACTTGTTGCACTTCCCCAATGGGACTATGGTTCCTTCAAGTGTTCCGAAGAGGATGTTTAGTATTGCTAACAATGGAAGATCAGGACTTTTTGTGAACAATGCAAGAATTGTAAATCCAAATGTGTGCATGGAGTCTATGATAAGATGCCATGGAATTAGCACTACCATCACGTTTAGAAGTACAGAGCCATATCGTTCCAACTTACAGGACTTCACAGGCAAAAACAGGGTAAAGCCAAAATCTGTAACAGTTTATGAGAAGAAGACGCCTACATTACAATGAATTTCATAATGCAACTTGTCTAAGAATTATAATCTCAGTTCACTACTGATAATAAATGTTCATGCAATTTAGTGTATTTCTTAATATAAATAGTAACTCCCACCAAAGATCGAATCTTTGATTTCTTAGTATTGGAGGTGTCTTCGGTACCAATAAACTATAAATTATATTCAAGTTATTGATCATGTATGAAATTACTCGGATCATTTCCTAGAAAAACAATAAATTAACAAGTTTAATTATTGCGCAGTGTAGTTATATTGCTGTTATATGTATATCCTCATTAGTCATCATCATCATCAAATATTGTAGTCACTGAAATTAATAAGATAAAAATACAAACAGCAACAGTGCACATTTTTGCCTTGTCTCACACACAAGTTAGTAAAGAAGATTAAAAACAGAAAAATGGGATGCGATGTCATATTGAATGTTGAACTAAACATAACATTTGTTTATACATGTTTTTTAACATAGAAACTGAATGAGATCATTTGATCTCCAAAACACAAAAGAAATTGATTCACAGGCCTAATCATGAATTTAAGGCAAGTGTTCTTTTGTGTCTATCCAATCAGTCCACCATAGCAATCCTTTGATTGTAGGCTACAGAAGACTTGTATAGCTTTAGAAGGATAAAGAGGAAAATAACAATCGGGACAGAAACAATTGCAGGAAAGGATCAAATAACAACATAATACAAATATTCAAATATGAATATAAGATACGTAATTCTGTGAATTGACTGCAAAGCAACCATTGAAAGATGGAATCTCTTCAGATGTTTTTTAACAACTAATGGAATGATAAAAAAAAAAGTTAGATGATTAAAAAAACCAAATATATTTGTCAACAAAATGTCATTTCTAAATCAGAAAAATGTTTTAATAGAATGGAAAAAGAATCTCATGCTTTGTTCTCTGTGGAACAGTTATGGCTCTGGTAATGACAACGTAAGTCCTTACACTTCCTTGTGACTTCAAAGATCTCTCCTTCAGCTTCATCAATTTTGATTCACTGATCTTGATAATGAAGTTTAAGGTAAGTGTTCGTCTGTTCTGCCTAATCAGTCCATCACAGCAAAAGCAATCCTTTCACACATGTTAACCTCTTATTTTGCATAGGCCATGCGATGGAAAGCACAAACCATTGCTTGCTTAAGCTTTACTCTCCTTTTCTTGCCTTTCTTACCAATATGCTATTTTTCACCTAGAAATCCATAGCCTGATTTTGAAATGCTCATTTCCCCTTGAGAGATGCTCAATAGTTGAGGTATTTTTTCCTGATACTTGAACACAAATAATTCCAAGAAGCGGCATTTTGGAGCATGAAACACTGAACATAAGTGGATTTCTTCCTTAACCAACCCCTTT
>CAODLS014228898.1:0-10975 GCA_948243855.1 Flueggea neowawraea | reverse complement strand
ACTTAACCACTCGATTATGTTGATCATAAGAAAGTAAAAGAGGACTATGATCAAAGTAATGCCGAGAAAGTATATTACATGTCAAACAACTCCAAAAGGCGATGAAATCCACAGAACATAAAGCCCTATGCAGCTTGCACTCAGAATGGTGTTAAGAAGAGCCACATTTGCTCCAAGTGAAGAAAGCACCATGCGTAGCCACCTTAGAGATATTACAGTGCTTTATGAAAGTTCGAAAATCATAGCAAGTTCATGTGGCTTGTGGAGGTCCAGACTTTTCATGAGCCCCCTGTTGACTTTAGTTTTAATGATGATGATTGCAAAACATTAATGAAAGATGTGTTATTTTGCAGACTTGTTGATATCTTGATACAAAGCATGTTATGCATATGCAAGTCACGTTGATCATAATGAAAATGGTATTAAGGCGCGTTACACTTGATACAAGGCGCATAGATCATCCATTCAAGAAGTGCAAAGTATCAAATGATCATCAATGCATGTTACACAAGCTACAACGCACGCTGAATGATACAAGACGCGTTGTAGAGCAAAAGATGCAACCTTTGAAGAAATGCTCAACACACGTTACAAACGGTGTAACGCATGTTGATGAGGTCAAATAAGGACAAAGCCAAGATGCTTCTCGATATTCAAATTTGAATATTCTCAAATACGCTGACGTGGATTAAAAGTTCAATCTTGAGACGAATCGACAACGCACGTTGCATGAGGTACAAGTCACGTTGAAGATTCATTGGGTGAAATGTGCATATTCTGGACCAAAGAACAACACCCATCGAACAAGCCACAAGTCATGTTGATGTATGATCAACGCACGTTGAAGAAAATACAACGCACGTTGATGACAATCCATTCAAGTTCGTGGCTAGTGAAGTTCTTGCAAGACGCGTTGAATTGTTATCAAGTCACGTAGAACTCAATAGAACAAAGTACAACGCACGTAGAGGGAGATACAATGCATGTTGTACAAGGTGACATCATTTGAAATAGAATGTTTTATTCTCTCACAACGGCTACTTCGAAGCTCCAACGGCTATATCTTCAAGAGTGACTATAAATAGATGTTCCTAGATAGAAGAGAAGTAAGAGAGACTTTGCTAAGACTTGCAATTCATTTTATCTCTTGTCTTTACCTTTCTAACCTATTTGAGCTATATACTTGCAAATGTATTTCTGGGTTTAGGCTTAATGTTAAATCTGTGTTTTGGGAACACAATTTATAACAATCAAAGTATTTGATTGAGGGTAGATAGGTTTTCTTGTTGAGCATTAGAAAAAATATGAGTGGTTGGTGATCCTTAGTAAACTAGAGTTCGTTTTGATTGTTGATCCCGCAAAAACAAGTGGTTTGGTTTCCTAGTTGATCATACAAAAACTAGAGGTCAGGTTTGCTAATTGTGTCTGCAAAAACTAGTGGTTAAGGTTTCCTAGTTGAGCCCGCAAAAATTAGAGAACCAGTTTTCTTGTTGAGACCGCAAAAACAAGGTGTAAATATTTTCTTGTTGATCTTGTAAAAACAAGGTGTAACGGTTTCCCTCCACCAGCAAGTGAGGAAGAATCTTTAGCCGATTGAACTATCTAGTTGAGCTAGAGGAGTGGACGTAGGTCAATGAGGATTGAACCACTATAAATCGGATTTATGCTCTCTTCCCTTACTCTCTCTTATTTACTTGTATTGCATTGCATTTGATTTATATTCTTGTGTGTGGATTGAAACTTTAGAGCTTCCGCAATTACTCTTTGATATCAGTTTGAAAGAAAAACTTTGTTATTAGTTTTAGTTTGTATAAGATTTTCAACAAAGTTTTTAACTTGCAAAAATCCAATTCACCACCCTCTTGGATTGTCATTCATTGCCCCTATTAGGACTCACACCCCCAAAATAGTATAAAAGTCCCCTATCACTTCCGATGAAGCTGGAGCACAGGGCATAGCGTCCTCGAGAGAATTGCACAATAAGCGCCTCCTATTACACCAAACACTGGCATAGGCAAAATTAATCTAATGCATAATATTTTGAGACATAAAATCAATAGAGACAAATTTTTTTGACGAATGACAAACCATAATATTCAGAAAAGAAGAACTACGAAAAACCCAAATGGAAGGCAGTGGTTTCAAGTTAGAAGCCACAAATTCCAATTTCAAAGAACTCCAAAACTGAGCACCAATAAAACTCAATTCAACCATAGGCTCAGCAAAGCACACAAAATCCGGAGAATATTGACAACAATAATTCCAAATCACTCTCTGTGTTTTTGCATTTTCAATACCTCGGCAATTCCAATAAAATATCTTCACAAATTAAAACGGACAGGCTTTCGGGTCATCCTGCGAAGAGGACCAACCTATTGAACGTCGTTCTTTACTTGCCATGGCTTCTTTTTAGAGACAACATCAATCCAAGGGGCCTCATCTTCCTCCTTTACTCTATCCGCCCAAGAGACATTTCCACGACTGGAAGAACTTACAACTGCTAGCTTGTGCTCAGTCGAATTCTCATGCAAGTATGCAACATTGCCACCCTTGGAAACAACATTAGCAGCTAGAGGCGATGTAAGACAATCATTATGAACTGGCTGTGGATTAACCAAAGCAGTTGACGTCACTTGCTCAAACTGAACATGCACACTTTTAGTAGAACCACTCACATGCTCAGCTTGTAAAGGAACTCCAGAAGTGCCCAAATCCTTGTCGGGAATGGCCACCCCTGGTGAACCAAGAGCATTCGTGAGACGAGTGAAGACATGTTGTACCTGAACTTCAGAAGGTGGTCATAAAACCGGCCTGAAAACCCTCATATCCCTAGACAGTTCTCTACTGTAGCATTGGGGAACCCCTTCCTATGAAGAAGAAATTCGCCTGGAATTTTTGTCGACCCTATCAGCTACCATCTCCGGCTTACGGTTCCGACGACAGTCATAGGATTGATGGTGGATTGATGAGCAAGTGCGACAGAAGCTTGGTAGGCTTTCATAAACCACTTCAATCCAGAACTGTTTGCCCTCTCGTTCGATACACAAAGTCTCCGACAACTTTGTGGAAAGATCAACGTTAATAAGAACACTGGAAAAGTGCCTATAATCACCATCCAAAGTTGTTCGATCAATGTGAATTGGGACCCCAACCCCTTGAGCAATGTTAGAAAGTATTTGCATATCCCAATACTCCCATGGCAAACTGAAGAATCTGGTCTAAACCTGTGCAGTCGTACTTTTTTGTTCATTCGGATCAAAATTTGGAACCCCCTTTTGAAGACGGAGAACTCCAGGCTTAAGCGAGACCGAGATGCGACTCCAAACTCTTAACCGCACATCTGGAGATGGGAGAAGAATATGATAAAACCTTTTGCCTAAAGAGATGAGCTGCCAAGAAGACGTGATTCCCCACATAGGGTTTCTTTCAAGTATGCTAGCTTCCAAGGTGAGTCACCTTTTTGCAGAATCAAATGCCTAATAAGGGAGCTTTCACGAAGCTTCAATCGACGGTCATATGCTGCCTGAGAAATCTTGATTGACATGTAACCACTAATATCGAAAATGACTGGTGTAATACTTGAGGCATCAATCCGATGTTTGGACGTCCGAAAAACAATCTTGGAATATGAAACTGGCGTTGGAACTGGTGCATCTATGGGTTTTGCAATTGCTAAAGCCAGCGAATCAATGTGAGCTGCAGTAGTCGACTGTTCCGGAGAAGCCTTGGGTACAGCGGCAAGCAGGGAAAAATTTTCAGAAGTGCGAAGGTAGCACTCAAGAAAGGGATCAGAAGGCAGTGGAGCGACCATGGATGGCGGCGAGCCCATACGGAAGTAAAATGTTGCAAATTTAGTGAATTAACTAACCTTAAGTAGTCTCAGTAGATCCGGGATCGAAATATGAAAATCGCAATCCTCTTTCAACAATCCAAGTGCCCAATTTGTCTCCCACTTTGACAAACTTATGTCCTGATTTTTTTTATATTTTTGTTTTGTTGCAGGGAGATCATACGTTTTTCATGTGAGTTTTGTCAGTTTACTTCATCCTTATATATCATGTATCAATTATGTAATATGTTGAAGAGTTGCCCAAAATATCCGGCACATATGTGCCTTTTTGCAACTGCATTTTTGTTACTACTGTGTTGGTTGTTTTTAGGTTCGGGTCGACCCGTCATGGACGACCCGACCCGACCCGATTTCTAACATTTTGATTAGATTTAATATATATTCGTTAAAATCAATATATTACATACAAAAAATAAACTATTATATCTTTATTTGCTATATGTTGTCTATTACACTCCCAAACGAAAATAAGATAAAACTTTAAAGAACAAATTCTCGTAATCCTTTGTTAACATTTTTTTTGGTATAATTCAGTTGTAATCACATATTTTTATTCTAGAAATAGTTTATTTGTTTACTAGAAGTGGCAATGGGTCGAGTTTGGATCGAAGATGTCATCCCCATACCCAAACACAAAATATGAAATAATCCCCTAAACCTAATCAGATGAAGGAAATCATATTCAAATACATACCCATTGGACTCGAAAATTCCCGTGAGTATACCCAATCCCCGATATCATAATTCATATTTAATGTTAACCATATATGTGAAACACGTAAAAAAATTTCTAAACATTTATCATTTAATAATCAGGATAATAGTTTTCATCTTGAAAGAAGCTAATTTTTTTACAATAACTCTCATGCAAAAAGCAATCATAAGAATAAATATAACAATAATAATTATGATAATTGAAGGAATCTAGTATTGTTTTAACAAATAAATAGTATAATATAGTAGGTTCAAGTTACCTATCTCGATTCCAGCAGAAGCTCGACCTAAGCAGTAGGAGAAGACATCAAAGTTAGGATCAGATTCGATGTTGGTCTCGAGAGCAAACCACGGTCGGGTTGTCTATTGGAGTGCTCGTCTGCTTCGTAGCCTAGATGCCATACCAAATCAAGACCATCGACGAACGAGAAACAAATGGAGAGAGAGGCGTCATGGAGGAGTGAAAGAAGTTCCCCTTTCTTTCTTTCTTTCCCTCTCTCTTTTATGTTTGTGTTGGTATGAATATGGAAGAATGACCAAATTCATTCTTTCAACTTAATATATATAAGCCTTCAAATGGGCTTATATAATGGGTTTGGTCTAATGGGCCTTGCTCATGGGTTTTATGGGTCTATCTCAATTGAGCTCGTCAATTGGTCTCGATCCACAGTTTCGGTTCACATCTTAATCGATCGGGTTAAATTCACCCGTCATGAGCGTACCATTTTTCCAATAATAATAGTACACGAACTACTTAAAAAGAACTATAACTTTTGATAATAATAGCACTACAACTACCTATCTGTGTGTGTGCAAAAGCATCATAGCACAACCTTCAAATAGCCAAAATCCACATTCATAAGTATAAAGCTCCTTCATTCCTCTTGAATATAATTTTCTGTAAAAGAAAAATTAAAAAAAATAGATAAATATTTAACAAGAAAATTATTAAATGAATGAAGATTTAAAGAACAAGAACACCAGTAATTTCCATTGCTTCCTCCTTTCCATCATGAATGGTAGTATAATCATTTGCAGCTAATGGAATCTATCCATCTAATTCAAATAAACACATTAACTAATATATTTAAGAGAATATACCAAAAAAAATAATGTTAATCAAATTGAGTTTACCTTTTTATATATATATAGTGCTTAAGTTGTTTTTGGTTGAAGTCGGCTTCCAGAGGACTCACAATTTTTCCACTGATACTAAAAGCATATTCAACTTTGGCAATAGCTTGTAATGTAGGATATTTAATTTAAACCCATTTTATCTCCACCACGTCATAATATAAAAATCAACAGTCCAAGGTGAGCAATGTTCTTCCAAATAATGATCTAACCCAATCATGTTCATTAGTTTAGCCCTCCTTTTACTTTCCACGAAAGAAAACAAATCAATATTGTCATTTCTTTTTGTCCATAGTGGAATGTGTCACCCATTCAAACTATGACAACTTCATACTCTCTTAATAAGTCATTCAAAGCGCTCGAATTTGATTAATGTGCCTTGAAGAATCATTTCCAAACACTTGCGGAAAATAAAACTCAAGTAAAGTCATTTTATATCTTGGATATAAAATTACTGCAACACCCATAATTTCATGTACCACACTCCAATATTTATTATATTTTTCCAACATATTCTTTGCCATTTGCTTAATTGTTGGATTTTCATCACTCAACCATTCTAATTAAGCCAAATTGGTTTGACAAATTTTTCTAAAAAACAAATTATCAATCAGATAATTTTTGTTCTTGACAACTAAAACAGTGCACAGTAATATATTAAATAAGTAATATAATATAATACATAATATTATTATATATGATTTGGATTTTGGGTTTAGTTTACCTGAACCCAAGTCTTTGAATTGGGTTTGGGTTTGGAATTGATCAAGGAGATGTCTTACCCACACCTAATCCAAATTCAAATTTTAGATTTCCGGCTTTACCTTAGGGTTAAATACGTATAAACGTGGCAAAAATTCATAAATTACAATTTCAAACAGTCCACTTTCAATATTTTCAAGTTTATTTCGACTTGTTTAGAATTTATTTAGTATTTGTTTATTGTATATTTGTTTATAATTTATTTAAAGGTTATTTAGAACGTATCTAAAACTTGTTTAATATCAATTCATTATGTATTTGCTTAACAACAGAACAATATAAAATCACAAAATGATGCCGTTTAGATTAAAAAGTGCAGGAAAAAAAACAAATAAACTCCATGAATTTGAAAATACGAAACTGTGTATAAAAAAATTTACATCGTCAAACAATAATTATGGAAAAATATATATGTAATATACATATCTTATCTGCACGAAAGATATATTACAAACTAATGTATGTGAACTGCATAATTTTCTCTTTACCTAAACCCAAGCAAATCCGATTGAGTTCGGGTTGGCTTAAATTGTCTGCCAAAACAACTCAGAGCTTGTAGTAATCTGTTAATGATTTGTCTGCCAAATCTTTCACGAATAACCGACCAATAAAGTCTGCGAACGTAAACTGTCGATAAATTGCCGGCTTCTCTGTTGTTAACTCTGGAAATGGTCCGAAAGCCATGTCCCTTTCACTGGGGTTGAAAATTTTTGCTATTGAAAGTCTTGCTTCTTGGGATGAATTAGCTAACACTCTATGATCTACACTTTTGTACTCTTCATTGGACATGATCTAAAAAGTTAAAAAACATCACATAACAGTTTAGCTTAATTTCATGGGTCAAGAGTTTATTTCTTTTAAGTATATAGTAATTTAATTAACTTGTAATCAACTCAAATAGTTATTCAATTTTTTTGGATAAAAATTTTCGTATTTTTGTTTTATGTTTTTTCTTATTAAATCACTTAATTCGAAATCAGTTGTCATCCTCAGTTGCTAGCTAGTCAACTTTTGATCACTTATTTTCAAATTAGCTATTATGATCAGTAGATTGTCAAATTAAAATTTTCAACAATAATTGTACAATGTTGACGTAGCCTGCAGGGACAGAAAGGACAAAGACCTTCGAGTTTTTTTTTTAAAAAAAGTTAAATTTATAAATAATTTAAAAGAACATAATTCTCTAAAATGGCCCCAATGAAAATTAATCGTTTCTGAGTTAGTGACTTATTTAAATGACAATATCAAAGTCTAAATTTATGGGGTAAATATTTTTTAGACTTACTTTTTACATTATCCATATTTAAAATAACTCATCATATTAAAACAACAAAAAAACTAAAACAAATACTAATAAATATATGAGAGACAATACCATACGACCAAAATAAACGAACAAGAAAACCTCCTTTACTCTGAAAGTTATATTCAAAAACAAAAGGAAATAATGACCATTTATGTTAATTTCTAATTCTGAATCACATAATATAATTGTAATTTTTAAAGTAGTAGGTTTAAAAATTAACGGAAACATTAGAAAATACAAATTATAATTGTAAGAACACTTGGTCAAAAGTAGGATAGTAATTCTTATTATCGAGGTATAAACATGCCAACTCCAATTGCATATGACATAAACATAGCAAAAATCAAATTCGTGTTAATCATATATTGTCATAGTCATGTAAAAAACGCGTAATCATAAAGTGGGTAATTTTTAGAATGAAAATTCAGAAAGACCACTGTTGATTACCTGAAGAATATCTCCCATGTTAATAGCAAGAGCACCTGGTACGGGACTAACTTCAACCCATCCTCTACCATACTTAACCTGCAAACCTCTGACCTGGTCTTGAAGCAGAATTGTGACAACACCAGGGTCCGTATGAGACGTAATTCCTAGAGTGAGATCAGGCTGGGGACAACGAGGATAGTAGTGTCCCAACATCACTCTTTATTCCAAACATGTCAATCCCTTTAATCGTTCTTTTTCTAATCCTAATCCTTCACATAACAACTCCATCAACATCTCTGCCACCCTTTTAGCCTCTTTGTCCCACTCAACTCTCTCTTTCCGACATATCTTGGGAATTTCCTCAGGATCCGGAAGGTTAGGTGCTAGCCTCACTTGAAGTGTGTCTCTGTCATCATATGCAATTTTAAAATAAAACAATCTAGTTGAACGGAGTCAAATTTTTTATAAAATTTTTTTGATATTTTTTCCATCATATTTGAACCCAAAAACTGACACAAATTTTTTTGGGTTATTGTTTGATAAATTTGAAATTAAAGTTGTTCAAATAAATGGTACTGGAGGTCGAGGAATTGATTTTTTGTGTGAGTTATAGCAGCGAACCGATTTTTGCCTCTAATTCCTCCTTGTAACTTTTGTCAAAAAATAAAAAAGGAACAATTAAATCTAACCTATCGAAGGAAAAAAAAAATTAAATCTCACCTCCATCCAACAGCCTTAGAATTAAACAAGTCGACGTTGGAAAACAAAGCAACATCACAGTCTCTACGGTATATCCTCTTCTTCACCTCGGCACTCTGTTCATGAAACCCTCTGATCCCTACAATCACACCCGCATCACTTCCACTGGCACCCCATGATTCACGATCTGAAAAAACCCGAATTCCCTTGCAGCACGTGAGACCTTTTAGACGATCGCTGATCTCTGGTCGGGGTCAGCCCCGACGAGTTCGATGGTGGGGATGGTCACGGTGCTATGACGTTGGAAAACACAGTTCTGTATGTGGAATTACACAGTTCTGAGCAATTCATGTTATCGTGTTATAAATGTGTCAACTCCATTTATACATATATAATTGTGAACGACATAAATATAAAAAGATCGAATTTGTTCCAATTACAATTTATATCTTATCATAATAGTATAAAAACCGTGTAATCATAAAGCGCGTAATTTTCAGAATGAAAAACTTAGAAAGACCACTGTTAATTACCTGGAGAATATCTCCAATGTTAATAACAAGTGCACCTGGTACGGGCTTAACATCAACCCATCCTCCACCATACTTAACCTGTAAACCTCCAACCTGGCCTTGAAGCAGAACTGTGACAATAGTAGGGTCCGTTTGAGATGGAATTCCGAGGGTAAGATCAGGCTGGGGACAACGAGGATAGTAGTGCCCAACCATCACTCTTCCTTCCAAACATGTCAATCCCTTTAATCGTTCTTTTTCTAATCCTAATCCTTCACATAACAACTCCATTAATGTCTCTGCCATCCTTTTAGCCTCTTTGTTCCACTCAATTATCTCTTTCCGACATATCTCGAGCATTTTCTTAGGATCTGGAAAGTTAGGTGCTAGCCTCACCCGAAGTGTGTCCCTGTCATCATATGCAAGTTCATGATAAAATATTATAGTTGAACGGAGTCAAATTTTTGATAATTTTTTATATTTGTTTTTCATAATATTTAAACCCAAAAACTGAAAAAAAAAATTATGGGTTATTGTTTGATAAATTTGAAATTAAATTTGTTCATATAAATGGTAATAGAGATCGAGAGATTGATTTTTGTGAATTAAAGCACGATGAGACGAAACAAATGAAAACGAAAGCCACCAAAAAAACTTAAATCTCAGCTAAATTAGAAAAAAAAAAAAGAGCCGTGGAGCTGCCTCCTCAACGGGATTGAGATAATACTAGCCTTGTAACTTTTGTAAAAAAAATAAATAAATCTTATCTATCAAAGGGAAAAAAAAAAATATCTCGCCTCCAACTAGCAGCCTTAGAATTAAACAAATCGATGTTGGAAAACAAAGCAACATCACTGTCTGTACGGTATATCCTCTTCTTCACCTCGGCACTCTGTTCATGAAACCCTCTGATCCCTCCAATCACAACCTCCAACACTTCCACTGGCACCCATGATTCACTATCTGAAAAAGCCCGAATTCCCTTGCAGCATGTGAGACCTTTTCGACGATCGTTGACCTCCGTCGGAGTCAGCGCCGGCGAGGTCGATGGTGGGGATGGTGACGGAGCCATGAGTGGGGCCGGCTTTGATGTCCGAGAGTGTTTGTTTTGGGTGGATGAAGTAGGGTGGAATGGTGGTGATGCCAGAGTCGAGTAGGCCTTTGACTCCGACTTTGTAGTCGACGAATTTTTTCACTTCGACTGATCGGTCGTAGCTCATGGTGATGATGGTGGATCTGTGATGGTGTTTGGTCTTTGTTGGTGATCTCTTTTGCTGGGGCAGTTGGCAAATATTGCATACTCACATAATATATATATATATATATATATGTCAATTGTTGGATGCTAACGTATTTTAGAGGTCTCATTATTAGAGCAACTCCAACCCGGCGTTGACTCTCCAGTGAATTTTACAGATTGTCTACAGTCCACGCCAAACGAGCTATAGTTATTTTTTTTGTTATAATTTATTTTTTTAAATCTATATTCATTTATATGTATTACTCTAAATTAAATAAATATTAATTATTTCTTAGATAATTATGTATTGTTTGTATATGTTTTTTGAT
>CAODLS014226862.1:0-32879 GCA_948243855.1 Flueggea neowawraea | reverse complement strand
CATCGTCTCACATATTGTGCGCCTTTGGTAGTGAACATTTTATGCACAAAATGTTGGCATTGTCCATATTCAAGGATTTCCTAAAAACATTCAGTCTAATTTTCACTTCTGAAGGACTTACGGTTCTTAAACATTTTTCCTTGGTTTTATATTGGAATTTCTCCAATAGAATAAGACGTGATCGAATTCCTCACAATCTCACGTTTGAGAATAGTGTTGGTTAGGTGCAACTCGATTTGCTCCTAACTTGTAGGAAAGAAGTGGGAAAAAAAACTTTGGACCTCGTCTTTGATCAATTTATGACCAATATCACTAGTTTTCTAATCATATAGGCCTTATACCTTTACTCACATGATTAGGATACTTGTAACAAGTATCAGTGTTGATGGTCAAATACCACGAGCTTAGTTAGTGTCACTCCAACTAACTATTTCTTAAATGCAATTTACAAAATTATTGCACATTGATACTTGTAAAAATTAGTCAAAGTGATTTCATCATCCTTTGTACTAACAAGATGATGGACATAGTGGAGACATGTGTCATTCTGATACATGTCACAATTTTATTGGTAAAAAATATGATGACGTGGATGACAAGTGTCATCGTGACGTGTGTGACACGTGGACGTAGTGCCACGTGTCACAGTGACTTGGATGACACGTAGTGATAATGACACGTGCCAGATTCTCATTAGTCCACGTGGCGTGTCTATCTAGAATTTCTTCCGGAAGCTTTCGCCACGTCTTGACATCTGATTAGGCCATGTGTCGCATAAGACACGTGTCGGAAGGTGATTGGTTATCGACAATCGATTCACATGGTCCGCAGGTGACACATGGCGATCGATGAGTGGTTCACGTCTTGGTCAACTTTGACCGAAGTTATTGCTCCACCAAGTGTTGCGTTCTGAGTGGGCCGTATGGATGAATCACAACTTGCCACATCGCCATTCTTGTCAGATGAAAAATTCATTTGTAAACTTCTCACTCAGTATTTTTCAATCGTGTTTTCGTCGATTTGATGACCTTCCCAATAGAATTTCGCAACGAAACTTGGGCAACTAATGTTTTTAAGGTCGTTGATCTCAAATTTTTTATCAGAATTTCAAAAATCCAACTTTCAGTTTTAAGCTCTGGACGGACTCGAACAAAAAACGACGTTTGGGACAGAAAGTCGAATACAAGAATTTTACTATAGGTATAACAGATAGAAACCAACAAGAATTTTGAATCATAATCCAAAATTCGCTCTCTGCTCTGATACTACTGAAATAATCTAGCTACTGGTTTAACAGATAAACAGTATATAATAATAGATTCGAATTACCTATCTCGATTTCTGTAGAGGTTCGACCCAACCAGCAGCGGAAGATATTAAGGTCAGGATCGGTTCGATATTGATCTCGCGAGCAAACCATGGTCGGGTTGGCGACAGGAGTGCTCATCTGTTTCGCAGCGTAAATGCCACGAGGATCGGGACATTCGACGAACGAGGAGTTAGTGGAGAGGGAAAGACCTCTCTCTCACGTTTTTGGTGGCTTCATGAAAGAATGGAATCACTCCCTCTTCCTTTCCTTCATATATATAAACCCTTAAAAAGGTTTTGGGCCTAATGGACATAATAAGTCCAATGGACTTAACACATGAGTTTTTTGGGTCTATCTCAATTGGGCTCACCAAATGGACTCAGTCCAAGGTTCCGGTTCACACTTTGACCTATCGAGTTTGATTCACAGGTCATGGACAAACCTTTTTTTCCAACATAATGTATGTATTTATAAAATTGAATATGTATATTGAACTTGTGTGTCATTAAAATTTGTAAAGATCATATTATAGTAATAATATAATAATAATTTGTCATAAGTAGTTATTGGTTTAGACATTCAAATATGCTCATTCTTGCATCATATTATTAATTTTATTTGGAAGAGACTATATGTTAATATTATAATACATTGAGTATGGTCGAATTTTTCGATGCAATTAAATAGGTGGGTCTAAAAAGAGTGCCATTGCATGCAAGAATTGTTCCTATTCTATAACATGTTTAACGGGTTCAGTGGAACTGTATTGCAAGCAAATCCATCGATATGGTTGCGTTTAACCAATCACAGCCGACGAGGAAATATTGGTCATTTAGCAGAAAAATACAAGGCCTATGTGGCAACACCGGACTCGAGCCGGGGCGAATAGTGGTAGTGCCATGATCATGCGACACGTTTCCACAATCGAAATCCTTAAAGGGCCGACAACGACAAGCTTTGAAGATAAAAGAGAGAGAGAGAGAGAGGACATTATCCCGTCACAGCAGTACCAGCAACAGCAAGTAGTTGCCCCAAAGAGGCAGCCTCTTCTGTGATTGGTTAGTTTCTTGACTTTATGGACACGTGGGCCCCTCCCATTCGGAGAAATTTCCATTGGTGGTGGGGCCACACGTGGCAAGGGGAGCCTAATCTCCTTAAAAAGCCAAAAAAATAAAGAGAAAATTAATCTCCCTTTTTTAAAAGAAGAAATGCGGATTTCAACAAAAAAAAACAAAGAAGAAATGCTGGGGAGAGAAACAGGAGGAGCCATGTTAGGTTGACGCGTGTACAGTAAGTGGGCCAGAGTACTAGCTAAGGCCCAAAAACAGGTCTTTTAAAAAAGTGCTTTTTTAATGAGAGAGCAGGAGCGGTGGCACTTGGGATCGACGCTGTGGGGCCCGGCCTCCGGCCCTAACTTGGGTACTGGGTAGTTCCGTGGGGTGAGTGACGTGGCAGTTGTTGGCACCATTTGGCATGCATTAGTTGAACGCTTATTCATCAACTAGTTTTAATTATTTTTATTTCTATGTCTTGCTTCATGCAAGTTCTCTTTCTTGTCCTTATGCAAAATCTGTTTTTCCTCCTCGTATTTCTCTTTTCTACCTTCATCTTCCTAATTCTCTATCTTTCTACCACATATTTATCTTCCTCTGGATCTTGTTTTTCCTATTCCTACTGATTTGCTTTCGCTCTTCTTTTAGCTATACCATTATGGATACGTCAGAGATTCTAGCTGACAATTGTAAAAGGTTGACTCTTGATGATGATGGGATGGATGTTGGTTTGGAATTTGAAGGAGATGAAGAGGATACAGGTCAAAGAGGGATGCAACTAAATCACGAGTTATGTATGGTTGGAAGGTTCATTACGGATAAAATCTTGAAGCCATCATTTGTTATTGATACGCTCTCAAAGCTTTGGAGGCCGATCCAGGGAATTTCTATTAAGGATGTTGCACCAAGCAGATTTATTTTCCAGTTCTATCATGAGCTTGACTTGAATAGGGTGCATAATGGTGAGCCTTGGACATTTGAGAAACACCTTCTTGTTTGGCAGCAACTTAAGAAGGGTGAGGATCCTATTAGAACTGAATTATGTTTCACAAACTTCTGGGTACAATTACATGAAGTGCCAGTAGTTTGTGCGTCGAAACGGGTTTGTAAGAATATTGGCAATTTGATTGGGGAATATGTTTGTTCGGATTCAAACAACTTTGAAGGTCAATGGAGGAAGTTTTTATGGATTCGGGTGAGGATAGATATAAGAAAGGCTTTGATGAAGCAAACTAAAATCAGGAGGACTTGTGGAGATTGGCATTATATAATCTTCAAGTATGAGAAGCTACCCAACTTCTGTTTTGTTTGTGGAAAGATTGGTCATACCGAGAAGTTCTGCAGTGATCTCTATGAAAATTTGGGTGCTCAACGTCAATATGATTATAGTCTCAAAGCGGAACTTGGAGGTAATTCGTTGCTTGGTCAGAATCGTTTCCTTAGAAATTTTGATGAAAAATAGTCTTAGAAGGTTTCATCGCTGGAGAATAAGAAAGGAGGAGAGAAGGCTGACGTGGGAAGGTCTGATGGAGTCTCAAATTATGATTGGGGAGCTCAAGAAAAGGTGTTTTTGAAAGGGGTGGAAAATTGTGCTGAGCCGCCAGAATTCAAAAAGGATTATGGCGAATCATCAACGAGCATGCCTGGAGATATAATGGACATGGAAACAAGTGAGTTGGATAGAATAAATAAAGGTAACACTTCGGATTTGGGGCTGGAAGTTAACGACATTAAACGGAGGAGGGTTGATTGGCTAGCCAGTGCAAGCTTTGAGGATAATAATGGGGAAGGTTTTGTGGAAAAGGAGAAAAGTAAAATTGAAACAAAAATGTCGGATCGGGCCGAGATAAAAAATGGGCCCAAGGCGGGTGCTAATGGATCTGGCCAGGCTCGCAGCTCAAAATGAATCTCTTACTCTGGAAATGTCGTGGGCTGGGCAACCCACGCTCAGTTCAAGCATTAATGGACTGTGTCCATTCTAAAAAGCCCAAAATTATATTTCTATATGAGACTAAGGTTGTTGGGCCCCGGTTGGATTGGGTCAAAAGGAAGTTGGGTTTTGAAGGCTTATTAAAAGTGGATCCAGTAAATAGGGGGTGTTTTAGCCCTTTTGTGGAGTTCTGGAGTTAATATTTCTCTATTTAGCTTTTCAAATAATCATATTAATGTTCAGGTTCAGGAGAACTAGACAATTTGGAGATTTACTGGCTTCTATGTCCACCCGGAGAGGGCGTATAGATGTGAGTCGTGGGATTTACTCCAAAGTTTTTCTAGGGCGTCTAACCTCCCTTGGGCTTGTGGTGGTGACTTCAATGACTTGCTTTTTCGATCGGAGAAGCGGGGTGGTGCTCTACAACCAAATTGGATGCTGGAAGGATTTCATGAAGCTATATGTGATTGTGGTTTACAGGATCTGGGAATGGTGGGGTATGGATTCACTTGGGAAAGGGGGAGGGGGTCTGATTTATGGGTTGAAGAGTGACTCGACAGAGTGTTTGCTACTAGTTGTTGGAGAGATTTGTTTTGTGAATCACTGGTTATTAATGTTGAAGGATTGAGTTCGGATCATTCTTTGATTCTTCTTGAGTTGAGGCCGACGCTAATTCGGAAAAGAATGCTTACTTTTAAATTTGAAAATGCTTGGGTGAATGAGAAAGGCTGGAAGGATGTGGCTAGCAAACCTTGGCAAAATTCTAGTGGTGATTATCTCTTTCGAAGATTGTGAAGTTGTGCTGAGGAAGTTGGGAGTTGGGGTGGTCGCTTCTCCTCTAGTTTTAATACCCAGATAAATCAGTTAAAAAGGAGATGGCAATGCTAAGACATAGGCGGAGCCAAAGGGAGGTGGAGGAGTATAAAGCTAGTAGGAGAAAGTTCTTTGGGGTTTTGAAGCAAAGGGAGGTGTTTTGGAGATAGAGAGCGAATGTGTTTTGGATTAGGAATGGTGATAAAAATTCAAGATTTTTCCATTCTGTTGCTTCTTCACGGAGAAAACGTAATAGAATTGATTTCATGTTTGATGAGAATAGGGTCAAGCGTGAATGGAATGATGGTTTGGAGCATGTTATCACTAGTTATTTCCAACATTTATTTTCCTCTACTAGATGTGACGCTGATGACATTATTGATTGTGTCGATACTGCTCTCACGGAGGAACAAAGGTCTTTTTTGGATGACCCTTTTACAAAACAGGATGTAAAAGATGCTCTTTTCAACATGGATCCGAACAAAGCTCCGGGACCTGATGGGTTAAATCCATGTTTTTTTTTCAGAAACTTCGGCATTTAATTGGCGATGAGGTTTCCAATTTTTGTCTTGATGTTATTGCTTCTGGTGTTTTTCCTGATTTCTTGGGTGAGACTACTATTTTTCTTATTCCTAAAATTGAGCATGCTTGTAAAATGTCTGATTTTTGGCCTATATCTCTGTGCCAAGTTCTATACAGGATTATTGCGAAGATGATGGCGAATAGGCTGAAATTTGTCTTAGAGCATCTGATATCTGAATTACAAAACGCATTTATTCCCGAGAGGCTAATCTTTGATAACACTCTTATTTCTTTTGAAATTTAACACTATTTAAATCTAAAGAAGAAGGGGTGTAAAGGAGTTGCTGCTTTAAAGGTTGATATGTCAAAAGCTTATGACAGGTTGGAGTGGGGATATTTGAGGAAAATGTTATCCAAAATGCAATTTAGCAAGCGCTGGATCAATCTTCTTCTGAACTATGTTTCATCAGCCAAATTTTGGGTGAATACTAATGGGGGTCTTCTGGGCCTATTATCCCTAGTTGGGGTCTTCGCCAAGGAGATCCTCTTTCGCCATACCTTTTTATTCTTTGCGTTGAGGGTTTATCAGCGAATTTTAGAAGCTGTGAACGAGAGGGCTTGCTGCATGATTGCCGGGTTGCAAGGTCTGCTCCTTCAATTTCTCACTTGTTTTTTGCTGATGACTGCTACTTCTTTTTTCAGGCGGATTGTCATGAAGCTCTTATGATTGAACGTATTTTGAGTTCCTATGAGAAGACATCAGGTCAGGTTATTAACTTGGCTAAGTCGGCACTGAAGTTCAATAAGAACTGTAATCCTGATTTAAAGCGGCAAGTTGCTAGAATGTTGGGGGTTCGGGTGGTTAAGGCATTTGATAAATACCTAGGTCTTCCCACTGAGGTGGGGCAAAATAGATGCAAGGTTTTCTCGTATGTTAATGACAGGTTATGGAAGGTTGTGAATGGATGGAATACTAAGTTCTTGTCCCGGGCTAGTAGGGAAATTCTTATTAAAAGTGTGGGTTTGGCCATTTCAAATTATATTCTTAGCTTGTTTCTTGTTCCTAGGGGCTTGTGTGATGAGCTCGAAAAAATTCTTAACTCTTTTTGGTGGGGATCGAAGGAAAGGAGAGGTATTAGGTAGCTTTGTTAGGATAAAATGTGTATCTCGAAATCTCATGGTGGCCTTAGTTTGAAGCAGTTGAGAGAGCTCAATGTGGCTTTCCTTGGCAAGGTGGCATGGAGAATTATGACCTGTCCTCAAGCTCTTTAATCGCGAATTCTCAAGGCCAGGTATTTTCCTCACTTTGATTTTTTAAATGCTAAATTAGGTTGGAGGCCAAGTTATGTTTGGAGAGGGATTATGGAGGCTCAAGATGTAGTTAGACGGGGGACTAGAAGGAGGGTTGGTAGGGGGGATTCTATTATTGTTGGTAAAGATGCTTGGCTTGATGACCCTGCTAGTCCTTTCGTCTCAACTGTTTTGCCTTTGTAGATTTGTAATGCTAGGGTGTCTGAGTTTATAAAGGATGATGGTTGGGATGTCCAGCGAATTCTTGATACTTTTATTGTAAGGGATAGTGAATTGATCCTTAAAATTCCCCTGAGTAATGTAAGCCGTGAAGATAAACTTTTCTGGCCGGCTGGGAAAAATGGCTCTTATTCAGTGCGATCTGCTTACAGGTTTCTTGTTGGTGAGCTTGATGATTTGGCTAATAATAATTGCAGGATGTGGAAGAAGGTATGCAAGTTAAATGTGCCTAGTAAAGTGATAAATTTATTATGAAGGCTGGGTAGAGATATTGTTCCTTCTAAGGTCAAGCTTCTGGAGCGAATGGTGGATGTTGGAATTACCTGTGATGTGTGTGGATTGGAACCGAAGTCCACCATTCATTGTTTTAGGGACTGCACTTTTGCTAGAATGATTTGGTTGATTGATGGCCTTAATGTTTCTAATCGGAGTGGAGATGATTTAGGAGAATGGTTTTCTAGTGTGATCATGGATTTGAATGGAGCTGATGCTGAATGGTTTGGATGGTTGTGTTCGGCTATTTGGATGTATCGAAATGACGTGACCTGGTCAAATAAATTCAAGAGCCCGGATATGGTGGTTAGGATTTGCGCCTTGAAGAAATCTGAATGGGATGGTGTCTTTGGTGAAGAGATTTTGCGTGGCCCTTTTTCTGTGTCTGCTAGTGTCAACAATAATGCTTGTTATTCCCCTGCTTTGGGCTTTATGTTCAAAGCTTGTATTGACATTGCTTGCTTCCTTGAGTGGAAGATGACTACATTTAGTGGTTTTTTTGTCATCAGGATGGTACGATTTATGCTTTCTTCACCAGGTGCTTTCCTTTTCTGTTAGAACTTGCACATGCTGAGATCTTATGTCTACGGGAGATACTGAGTTGGATTAAAGAACTTGGTCTGGACAATGTTGAAGTTTCATAGGATGCTTTGCTTGCTGTTTCTGCGATTTATGCTTTTGAGCCGGATGATTATTATCTTGGATCTATTGCTCTGGATTGTAAATCTCTGTTAGATTATTTCTGTAATGTTTCAATTAGATATAGCCGAAGAGCTTCGAATTTTCTTGCTCACAATTTAGCAAAGAGTGCGATTTTTCTCCCTGATTATTAGATGTGGGGAGGGCCTTTTGATTATCTTTCTACTTCTATGATGTACTGTATTTATTCTCATGATTAATGAAGTTTTCATTCGTGTTAAAAAAGAAAAAACAATTTTGGGAGAATTTTCAAATGGGTTGAGCTAATTTTGTGGAAAAATGTTTTTAAGAAGGTCCCGCATCGGCAACCTTCTACCCTTTATCTCTCCATGATTTTTGCTGTCAAATTATACACATATTTTTCTGTTCGTTCATACTTTTTAATAGTAATAGCAAAACAGTTTTTTGATCGGTAAAATATAAATTGTATTAAGTCCTCAACTATTAAAATAATGGTCGGACAAAAATTTTTACAGACGTATTTTCATATAATAAATGGTATGTCCTAAAGACTACTACTGCAGGTATAAAAATAAGTGTATAAAAATAAATACAAAAATTATATTACAATTGGTACCAAGAAAAAATTGAAAATCAAATTCAGAGTGAACTAAATGCCTATTTTTACAATGCAATAGAATGCCACATTTTAATGGCAAAACAGTTGGAATTTTTCCTGAATTTAGTGGGTTAAAAATCTTACATAATTCATTTTTTTTTTAAATTTAGAAATGGAACTTGATTTTTCAGAACCTAATGGCACAATAATTTTAAATTTGATATTAAATATGTCAAATCAATAAAATCATGGTGTAATTGAGTTATCGTCAGTCAAATCTTAATAGCCGTCGTGTAAATTTTTTAAGATTTAAATTTTATAATCATAATTTTCAAACTGTGTATGTATTATAATGGGACAATCAATTTCTATTTAAAACACGTTCTTAGCATGGCTGCGTGTTACAATATAGAGAATTAGCGATGCCTAATATTCAATCTTGACTTAGTCAAAATCCACACTACCCAGGATTGATATTGATGTAATGTACATATCACTCTCACTTGCATGGAATTCAAAACCTTTGTCGGATCTCCAGAGAATCTCACTTATCTATTAGTTAGCATCTGAATTGGTTTAATTTGCCCTTTTTTTGTCAGCAAAAAGGAGAGTTGTGTGCTACCGAGAGTTGATATCTGCCTGTTAAGCATGACCATACTGGTAATTACTCCCCACCATAACATATAGCTTGTTCCGCAGTAACTGATGTTTACTCACCACGGCATACGCTAGGAGCTCGCAGAAGGATAAACCCAAAAAGATATTCGAAGGAGTCCAAAAAGACAGTAGTGAGTCTTGGGTCTGCTATAGAACATTGTTCTCTTTTTCACTTGATTACCTCTAAGGAGGTGGTTAATTTGCCGGTTTAACGCTTAGATATTATGTCATTTTGATTTCTTCAATTCACTGGTTAAAACATCTACAGAATTTGATAGCAGCAAGTTCAAGCAATGCACGTAAGCTAAAATTTATCTGTATTTTCTGAACCGCTCGTCAGATTATTGTATTTTGATGTCATCTTTGAGATCTCTCTTAATATTTATTTAGACAGGTCAAATCAATTTAGCTGAAATGGTCATATAGTGACGCCTCTTGTAAGCGAGTGGTCTTTTAAAAGAAAATAAAAATTTTAAAACCTTAATAAGTTTCAAAAATTTAGAATCTCATTATATCTTCCGTTATGATGTATAAACTCGACTATTGTGAACACATTTCAATATATATATATAATCATTATATTTTAGTTTATCTTGAATTATGAAGTTGCAATTATATTATATGAAAATTTTAAATTATTTTTTTTTGTTACAAGGATGACTATTCAGATATTTTACAGTATTAATGTTATATTTCTTTTAATTAGTGCCCTTTTCAGTTTCAATTATGCTTTCTAATGAGTAATGCTTGCATACAGATTATGCAGATAGCATATGGATCATTGAAACAATATTTAATTGTAAATTTTTGAATCATTTTAGACGCTCTTCATAATGATCTAGATAGCTAGAAATACATATAATTCCGGAAACCGAAATTGCATCCAACTGCCAACTGAAAATTGCATATCCGTCAAGCTAGTAACTGTTAGCCGGAAATTTTTTGTTGCAACTTGCAAGGAATTGGGTGCGCATAATATTGCACGAAAAGGACAAGCATATATCAATAACGAGGAAGTATATCTATCATGTAATTAACGAACTGAACAATGTCTATTACCATTTACCAATAACTGTAATCACGGTGGCCCTTGGTCATGCATATACGAATAGATTGTTTAAGTAAAATTACCGTTCTTTGTAAAAAAAAAATAAAGAAGAAAAATTAAAATTATGGTAGAGAACATTGCATCCTCACTCAATAATTCATAGCCTTAAGATTTTTAATAGTCATAGTGTAACTCAAAATATAAGATTTGCTTTAAAAAAAAATAACTCTCACTAAAAAATAAAATACTTAATTATTAAGGGTTGTAGTAAAGTAATAGGGGATCTTTCTCTCTTAATTAAAGGTCTCAAGTTCGAACTTTAAATATAGAGAAACTTTAAATCTCGGTAACTCAAATTTAAATTAGTTAGATGTTAACAATATCTAGATACTATGTAATTTAATTAACCAAAAAAATGCTAGACTGATTGATTTTGATGAATATGACTACAGTAGATTAAGCGACATAAGGGTAATTAATTCCTGGAGCGAATTAAGAGACTGCGATTTCCTTAAAAATGTATCAAAAAAATTATTTAATATTCATGAGTAATTTTTAAAATTAGTTTCAATGTATATAACTTTGCCTCACAAAATAAAATATACATAATTTTGTATCCTCAAACTTGCTACTCGTGATCTGCCTCGAAAAGTATCAATCCGTAGATGAGAATACTATTCGAAGGGAATGCTTCATAAGTCAACTAAGTTACTATAACTACTTCAATGCAACCACTCTGGTGCTGCTCGTTATGACTATATGCGGCGACAAGATATTTTTCGTTGCCATTTCTACTTTTCTCTAGCGCTGCATGGCAAAGAGCACCGAAACCATCATGCAAAATAACTTTCCCTATTTAAATAGTTTGGGGATGATTCAATGAATTTGACATTACTAACAAAACCTAAATTGGACTAGCCGACAAGGTCAAAAGATTTTGAGAATGACAAAGATCACTACTACCAAACTAATTATTACCGTAAGAAAAAATATAAAAAGAAAGAAAAGCTATCGATCATCAGGTGAATAGTCTAACTAAAATTAATATTTTTAGGGTTTTGATACTATAAATGTTTGATACAAATTGCACCATTAAAAGTATAAATTTTTTATTGATATATTTATAATTTAAAGGTATTAGAATCTTGTTCTCCGTATGCTAAATGATTAAACATTCAATGTTTAGTGAAAGTCGAGTGTATTAAAATAAAATTAACATTTATATATAAAAAAGGTAATTTGACCTATAAGTGATTAGTTGTAGAGTAAGAAATTCGGACAAAGAATATTGATGAATTTAGGAGTTCTTATTCTTGTGTGAAAAGAAAAGACAAACCCTCGTTTGACTAGAAGAAATTCAGCCATCTCTCTCCTAAACAAGAGGAGTCGAATTTTTGCTTGAACAAGAAAGAAAATTTGGCCTCTCTTCCTTGAGAAGGAAGGGTTGAATCCTTGTGTGACAAGGAAAGGGATTTTGGCACCAATTTGAGAAGGAATTCGGCACACCCTCTCTCCTAAATTGGTGTGGTCGAATTCTTCTTGAACAAGGAAGGGTTTTTGCCAACCCTAGTGCACCTATTTAGGTTTTCTCATATGCCTATAAATAGGAGCACACCCTAGTTTTATTTCCCATGGCAATGGCTTGGCTGATTTGTTAGTGTCACAAACAAAGAGAGAAAATTATTTGTGAGAATTAGACTAAAGATTCTAAAAGTGCTAGTACACTCCACCAATCCAAAGAAGTTCATTCGTGTGGATACCATTGGTCACGTTCGCACAAAGACAATGTAGTTGAAAGGGTTTCGAGTTTATACTAAAAGCTACATTAACAATTCATTCGTTCATATAATCGAGCTTTGGTTTTTTAAGGTAAAACCCTAAGCCTAATCGTTTATGTTGATGTGAATGGATCCTTGGTGGAATTCTACGATAAAAATTTTTGTTATTTCCATTGCATTATCCTTTATATGAGTGTCATATTTAGTTACAAATTCCAACACGGATATGATGAATAACACGCGCTCTAAATGATAGCCTGTGATGACTAACACGCGTTATACATCATCTACGTACATTGGTGAGGGTTAGTTTAGGTGGTCAGTTTGGATAGTAGGTTATAGGAAATCATCTACACCCGTTAGAACCTCAATCATACGCTCAAATGCCACCTGCACCATCTACGTGCATTCTTTCTTAATTCTACAATTTAATGGCAACATCCACCAACAAATAATGCACCTTAGTAATCTTTAGCGTCAAAGACAATCTTCCACCAACGTGCGTTCATAAACAACAACGCCCATTAGAAAATGACACCTGATACCAATGAATGATCAACAAATCATTAATGCCCATTAATCCTTCAGAACGTGCCTAATCAATTTTCTTGAAGATCAGAAAATTTTGACACCACTCATCAACGTGTCAAACCCATCAACAACACGCTCAGCTGATATACTCTGAATACATATTCACTGAGACTTATCTTCAGAGCACGGATTAGACTATCAACGTGTGTAGCACACAACCACTGAAAGATTCAAGAAGAGTTTCTCAACCAATTTCGTGCTTTAATCACCCATAGCACACTTTAATGTCAGATATCTACACATCAATCGCAACCTCATCTCTGATATCATGCATTGCTAACCATTAACGCCCTTTAGTGCCTTTGAACCTGATACCTTACTCATTTTCCAACCATGTACTTGATCTCATTTGCAAATAGATCACTTTGATGTAATTATGAATGCATAAATGAATGATTATGAACATAAATAACACATAGCATACACCAATCAAAATTCATTCAAATCACACATTCCAATGCGCCTACGAATAGAAATAAATTGCTTTTCATCAAATGATTTTGTTAAAATATCAGCAAGCTAATCAGTTGTTGACACAAATTCTAGTTCAATATCACCTTTGAGAACATGATCTCTAATAAAATGATGTTTGATGTTAATATGCTTGGTCCTAGATTGTTGAATGAGATTTTTAGAAATGTTTATGGCACTTGTATTATCACACTTGATAGGAATTTTTGAAATCTTGATTTGAAAATCAATGAGTTGCTGTTTTATCCACAAAATTTGTGCAATACAACTCCCAGCTGCTACATATTCAGATTTAGCAGTGGATAATGCAACACAATTTTGTTTCTTTGAAAACCAAGATACAAGTGGGTTACCCAAAAATTGACAAATACCCGATGTGCTCTTCCTATCTAATTGGCTTCTTGCATGATCAACATCACTATAGCCAACTAAATCAAAGCCATCATTCTTAGGATACCATAAGCCAACATTATTGGTTCCAATCAAGTACCGAAAAATTCTTTTGACAGCTATTACATGAGACTCTCTAGGACATGACTGAAATCTAGCACAAAGATATACGTTAAACATAATATCAGGTCTACTTGCTGTAAGGTAAATAAGTGATCCGATCATACCTCTATAAAATGTTTCGTCCACTTCTTTACTTTCCTCGTCTTTGGTGAGTTTTGTAGTTGTGCTCATTGGTGTTGCAGGTGTTTTGGCATTTTCCATTTCATATTTCTTTAGCATATCATTGATATACTTACTTTGATTTATGAAAATGCCATCCTTTACTTGCTTGATTTGCAATCCGAGAAAGTAGCTAAGATCTCCCATCATGCTCATTTCAAACTCCTTTTGCATTAGCTTAGAAAACTCATCACACAAAGAAGGGTTAGTAGCACCAAATATTATATCACCAACATAAATTTGTACTAGAAGCAAATCATCATTTCTATGTTTAATGAACAAATTATTATCCTTTTTACCTCTACTGAAACCATTCTTCAAGAGAAATTGACTTAATCTTTCATACCAAACTCTAGGAGCTTGCCTTAATCCATATAGTGTCTTTTTAAACTTGAATACATGATTTGGGTGGTTAGGATCTTCAAATCCTGGTGGTTGTTTTATATAGACTTGTTCTTTGATGTATCTATTTAAGAATGCATTCTTCACATCCATTTGAAATAATTTGAAATCCTTGAAACATGCATATGCATAAAGAATTATGATTGCTTCAAGTCTTGCCACCGGTGCAAAGGATTCTTCAAAATCAATGCCTTCTTCTTGTAGATATCCTTGTGCAACAACTCTGTATTTGTTTTTTAACACCTTTCCTTCTTTATCTTCTTTGTTCCTAAACATCCATTTCGTTCCAATTATCATTACTCCATCCGGTCTAGGAACTAGCTCCCAAACTTCATTCCTTGTGAATTGGTTCAACTCTTCTTGCGTGGACTGAATCTAGTATTCATCCTCCAAGGCATCATTCACATTCTTGGGAACTATTTGAGATATAAATGCATAGTTGGTTGCTAGTTGTATAGCAATTCTAGTTGAGATTCTTTTTAACACATTTCCAATTATAAGGTCTTGTGCATATGATTTAGCATATCTCCATTCTTTCAGCAAATCATTGTTTTTCACATCCTTGGACTCTTATTGAACTTGCTGAGATGATTCATTCTTACTGTAATTGATATTTAAATCCTTCATTTTGTCTCTAATACCTGGGCCAACATCATCATCATTCAATCTAGGCAAAACATAGTTAGTCTCATGAAAAATAACATGTATGGACTCTTCTACCTTTTTCAGCCTTTTGTTTAAGACTCTATAAGTCCTGCTAATGGATGAGTATCCAAGGCAAATACCCTAATCAGATTTAGTATCAAACTTGTCTAAGATTTCCTTCCCATTGTTATGAACAAAACACTTGCTACCAAAAGCATGGAAGTAGGAAATGTTAGGCTTTCTATTTTTCCACAACTCACAAGGTATTTTCTTAAGTATGGATCACACATAAGCCCTATTAATTATATAGCAAGTTGTATTTGTAGCCTCTACCCAAAAATACTTTGGCAAATCATTCTCACTTAATATTGTCCTTGCCATTTCTTACAAAGTCCTATTTTTTCTCTCAACAACTCCATTTTGTTGAGGTGTCCGTGGAGCTGAAAAATTGTGCAAAATTTCATGCTCCTCACAATAGGATTCAAATGGCTCACATGAGAATTCTTTATCTCTATCACTTCTAATGGAGGTAATGGTGTAGTCTTTTTTATTTTAGACTCTTTTGCTATAAGATGCAAATGTATGAAAATTTTCATTTTTATGTGCTAAAAAGAAAACCCATGTAAAACGAGAATAATCATCAACAATTACAAAACAATAGGTTTTTCCACCAAGACATAGAGTACTAGTAGGACCAAACAAATCCATATGCAAAAGCTCTAAAGGTCTTATGGTAGAAATCAAATTTTTGCTTTGAAAAGATGATTTTGAATGTTTTCTTTTAAACATGCTTCATACACCAAATCCTTTTCAAATTTGATTTTTGGTAAACCTTTTACTAAATCTTTTCTTGAAAACTTTGAAATGGTATGATGCTAGCATGTCCTAATCTTCTATGCCAAAGCCAACCATCATTGTTCACAACCGAAAAACAAGTCTCATTAAAGGAGAGAGAGTCCAACAAATCAACAATATAAATGTTATTTTCCCTTAAAGCAGTAAATAACACATTTTCATCAATATCATGAACAATGCATTTATTGGGTTC
Source organism: Flueggea neowawraea (assembly GCA_948243855.1). Taxonomy (NCBI): domain Eukaryota; kingdom Viridiplantae; phylum Streptophyta; class Magnoliopsida; order Malpighiales; family Phyllanthaceae; genus Flueggea; species Flueggea neowawraea. Next base: position 16,880 of record CAODLS014226862.1, on the reverse strand, counting down.
AAAAACAACTTTGCAATCTCCATCGCAAAATTGACTAATGCTAAGGAGATTATGCTTTAACCCATCAACAAGCAACACATTGTCAATAGTAGGGTTTGGAGACTTACCAATCTTACTTTCTCCAACAATTTTACCTTTAGCATTGTCTCCAAAGGTCACAAAGACTCTTTTCTTAGGATTAAGTTGAGAGAACATGGCTTTAACTCCAGTCATGTGGTGAGAGCATCCACTGTCCAAGTGCCACACATTTCTCTTTGCCTTTGCTCTCAAACACACCTATGAAGACATGTCAAGCTTTTGAAATAGGTACCCAAATTTTCTTGGGTCCTTTAAGGTTAGTTCTAATTGAGTTGTAAGAAAATATTCCTTTTGGAACCCACATTCTCTTAGTTCCAATTTTCCTATTCAATCTCATCTTGCAAGAATAAGCAATATGTTAATGATCACCATAAAATGTGCAAGCATTGTCAAGTATAGTCCCTTGTTTTACAAACACGGTTTTAGAAGACTTTTTAAATGTGAAAAAATTGTAGCCTAAACCATGCTTGGATAGAGACTGTCTTTGAAAACCCAAAAGTTTCTCAAAGTTCTCTTTTCCACTTGTAAGCTTCTAGGCAATGTTGGAAAACTTTTCAACCTCTTTCTTCAAAACCAATTTTCTTCAATTAAAACAATTTTCTCTTTACTCAAATCATTTAATTTTACACCAAGAGCATTTGAAATTTTCTTTAATGCAACATATGGCACTAAGTTTTTGAAATTCATCATGTAAGTCATTAAATGCATCATGTAGTTCACCAAGAGTAAAGTTTTCGATTACCTCATTTTCACCATCACTCGAAGATTCATCCTTTAATGCCATTAGGCATAGATTTTCCAATTCTTCCACTTATTCATCCTCTTCGAAGCTATTGTCCTCACTATCACTTCATGTTACTTTCATGGTCTTTCCCTTCTTTTTCTTTGAGAACTTTGAGAATTTCTTGGCAAGAGGACATTTTTGCTTTACATGGCCTAGTTTGTTACACTTGTAACAAATGATGGACTTGTCCTTCTTGAATTCCTTTTTGAAATCCTTCTTGTATTCTCTTGATGAATCCTCCTTTGAGATTTGATCCTTGTTCTTTCTCCATGGCTTGTTTTTCCTTATGAAGCACTTGAATCTTTTTGCATACATAGCTATTTCTTCATCGCTGTCCTCATCTTCTTCATCCTCGAATTCTTCAATAACTTTGGACTTCAGAGCCAGCCCTCTCCTTCTATCACCTTTTAGAGCATGTTCTTCATCTTCATTTAATAACCCTATTTTATGTGTGAGAAGTGAACCCATTAATTCTTCCAAAGGCAGGTTATTGAGATCTTTAGCTTCCAATATTGAATCCTTCTTTGATGCCCAAGATTTTGGTAGAGCTCTCAACATCTTCCTTATAAGTTATGAGTTTGAGTAAGTTTTTCCAAGTGCTTTCAGCCCATTTAGAATGTCGTTGAACCTATCAAACATCTATTGGATTCCTTCTCCTTCTTTCATCTTGAACAACTCATATTTATGAACAAGGAGAGACACTTTGTTTTCTTTCATTTGTGAAGTCCCTACATATGTTATCTCCAATGTTCTCCAAATCTTATGAGCAGTAGAACACTGCTGAACCTTGTTGAATTGTGTTTTACTTAGGAAACAAAACAAGATGTACATTGCCTTGCTGTTGTATCACACCATTTCTTTGTCATGATCTATCCATTTAGCCTTTAGTTTCAAAACTTCCTTTCCATCCACTGTCTTCATAGGAATAAAGGGACCCATCTCTACTGCATCCCACACTTCTTTAGCTTCACACCTTAAGAAGATCATCATCCGTGTCTTCCAGTAAACATAGTCGTTGTCATCAAAGAAAGAAGCTTGGTTAGTAGCCAAACCTTTATATCTAGATATATCTCTCATGGATGCCATTTTGGATCTTTGAACTCAAGGTGTTTGAACCTCAAAATATTGAGCATTAGCTATGATACCAATTGTAATCCCAATATGGCAATCCAAGAGAGGGGTGAATTGGATTTAAAAATTAAAGTTGAAAACTTTTAAAACCTTTTTACACTATGAGTTAAGAAACAAAACAAAATTTAAATCCAATTCACACACTAGAAATAAAAAAAGAACAACAAAGAGATGAAGGGATAAAAGAGAGAATTCCTCGATTTATAGTGGTTTTGTTCTCTTGACCTACATCCACTCCTCTAGCTCATTAGATAGTTTTTAATCTACTAAAATGTCCTCACTTGTGGGTGAAGGAAAATCGTTACACCTTCTTATTTTCCAGCCTTAAAATAAACCTATTGGAGAATTTTTCTGGGATGCCTTGGTTGAGTTTTTAGAGCGAAAGCGAATTGGAGTGAAGAGAGAAAATAACACCGCAATTTATAGTGGTTCGGCCAATCATGCCTACGTCCACTACCTAAGTCTCACTTAGGCTTTTTACTATAACGAAGATTGATTCCAACTCAATCCAACAATACATTACACCAAGGTTGATTGAGGCTCATACCTCTAAAGCCAACAAGGTTGATTGTGGCTTACCCTTCTAAAGCCTACAAGGTTGATTATGGCTCACCTCTCTAAAGCCAACAAGGTTGATTACGACTCACCCCTCTAAAGCCATTACAATATTATTTTCTATAGGTTCACAACCAACCTTTCCCCACTCTCAAAGTGTTTACAAATGGTTTACAAAAAAATGAAAGATTTATGCTAGAGTTGACTATTTGAGACTGATGCTCTTGATCTCTAGCTTGATTTGGTGTTTTGGAGTGAGGGGAATGATGAAAATGATTTGGACTTGAATCCATATGATCATCCACGTTTTTATGCCCTTCATTGATGTATTTATAACCTCTCCAAGTGATATGACCGTTGGTTGAGATTAACTAGCCATTGGAGTACGTTTTTGCCCATTGCAGCTATCTGTGCCACTCTCACGTACGCCATTTTATTCTCACGTACGTTACCTGAGAATCTTAGCATCTCACTTACGTTTGTTCTTAATCTCACGTACGTTGATCATCTTTGAGCAAGATTTGCGTACGTGACTTTATATCTTACGTATGTTAATTAAAACACACGTATATGAATTTATCCTTATGTATGTGAAACGTGCTTCAGAGGGTTCCAGTGGCTTCTGCTTGTCTTCAGACCCTATCTCATGCACATGACTATTTTTTGACGTACATGAAGAACTTGCAGAGGCTTGTTTCGCAACTCTGAGCTCTCCAACGTGTTCTACTTCAAGTCAAATATTTTGCACATCTTCAAAACACAAAAAAAACTTAATGTTGATCACTCTTGATCCAACAAAACCTACTACACCTTATTTTTACTGGCCAAAACAATAAAACAAAAACCTCTTTGTTTTTCTAAGGGAACAAACAAAGCAAACCTATACTACCCTTCAAGCTTAAATGCCTAAGCTTGATAACAAGTGGATTCCCAAATATGTAACCAATATCTCACACCAACCTAGTAGCAAAAATGTAAGAGAAAACACTATTGGTATAAGAACGAAGAGAAGCTCGAAGAGAGAGAAAGTCAAGAAACAAACTAGTAAAGCTTAAGCACACTCTTGAAAAGTCTCTCTTATCTCTTCTACCTTGGACAACTCTATTTATAGAGAGTCTCTGAAATATAGTCGTTGAAACACTGAAGGAGCCGTTTTCGGTGCAGTTTATGGAAGCCCCAATGCTTCATCTCGACGAGAGCTGTGGAGTATTATCAAAAATATTAGAGATAATGTTAATTCCAACGGGTTGCTTATGGGATATTTCAACACTTTCTTGCATCCGGAGAATAAACATAGAGGCCAAACAACTACAATTGCATAGTATAGAGATTTTGTGGATTGTGTGAATGATTGTGGTCTTATTGAATTGGAGGGTACCACATCTATGTTCACTTAGGAGCGGCATGGTATCTTTGAGAAGCTGGATTGGGGTCTATGTAACTCCTAATTTGAACTTTCTTGTGAGAATTCCTTCATTGAGAATCTTCCTTGCATGAAATCAAACCACATGCGCATTCTTTTTCATTTTGAAGGATGTGAGTACTACTTGTGTTAGTCCCCGACCTTTCCGGTATCAAGCGGCATGCTTGACTAACAAAAGATTTTTTGAGTTCTTTATTGCTAATTGGTCCCACAATTCTAATTTTATTCGGCTTTGGAAGATATGTCTAGTAAAGTTCAGAGTTAAAATCAAAATGTGTTTGATGATATTTTCATTCGAAAAAACGTATTCAAAAACGTCTTACAGGAATTCAAAGATGTTTGGAGTCTAATTATAACCAACATCTTGTCAATCTTGACAAGCATTTACAGACTAAGCTGGAAACTATTCTTCTTCAAGAAGAATATTTTTGGAAACAAAAATCACGGGATCATTGGATAGCGTTTGGAGATCTTAATACTAGTTTCTTTCATACCTCGACTGTTATCCATATAGGCCAAAGTCATGTTGTCTCTTTTCAGAAAGATATGCTCTTAAGAATATGGTTGTTGATTTTTTCAGGAATCTTTATGCTGAAGAGGGTATTTATGAACCTCTACTTACTACTACAAGTTTCTCCTCTAATCTTGAAATTTTCAATCTGATCCTTTTATTTACTATGAGTCCTTATAAGGCACCAGGTTCGAATGGTGTTCATCCAATTTTCTTTCAAAATCAATGGCCCACTATTAAGCTCTCTTTTGTTGCTTTTGCCTAGAAGATATTTCGGAGACAAAGATCTATTGAGGATATCAACCATACGATCATCTCTCTTATTCCAAAGGTCACTCAACCTATTTGGATAACACAATTTCGTCGAATTGATCTCTCTAATGTCTCCTACAAAATCCTTTCTAAGGTATTGGTGCATCGCATTAAGGGTTTACTTCCTACTCTCATCGGTGATGAGCAAAGTAGCTTTGTACCAGGACGCCAAATTATTGACAATATTACTATTGTCCAAGAGATTTTCCACTCTATGAGAAACAAATATGGATCCAAAGGTTGGATGGCTATTAAAATTAATCTAGAGAAAGCTTATGATTGACTGCGTTGGTCCTTTATCCAGGATACTTTACTTATTGCTCAATTGCTGGCGGATTTGGTGCACTTGATCTTGTCCTTTATCACAACCTCTCATATGTGTATTCTCTGGAATGGAGAAAAAACTATGAAATTCAAACCTTCGAGAGGCATCCGACAGGGGGATCCTTTATCTCCTTATATTTTTGTTTTGTGTATGGAACGACTGGCACATGTTATTTATGATTCGATCCATTCTTACTCATGGAAACCTGTTAAGGTTAGTCGCTCAACTCCTTCAATTTCTCATTTTTTTTTGTTGACAATTTAATGCTTTCAAGTGAATGTTCTATAGAAAATATTGATACTATGTTGAATTGTCTGCAACGATTTTGTGATGCATCGAGAGCTAAAGTGAGTATTGATAAATCTAAAATCTAATTTCCCAATAATGTCTTGAATGACTTGGCTAGGGTTATTAGTGAACGTAGTCACTTTGAGAAAGTTTCTTCCCTGGGTAATTACCTTGGTGTGCCTTTTCTTCATGGTAGACTCGCTAAAGGTATGTATGCTTATTTACTTGATAAAATTAACCAACGTATTAACAGATTGTCTGCTAGGAAATTAAGCTTTGCAGTAGGTTAAATATGATCAATTCAGTGCTTTATTCTATTCCTATGTATGCTATGTAGACTAATCATCTTCCTGTTAGCCTCTGTGATGAGATTGATAAAACTATTAGGAAATTTCTGTGGGGTTATGGTAATAATGAGAGAAAAGTTCATCTGATTAATTAGAACAAAATGTGTCGGCCTAAAGCTAAAGGAGGATTAGGCCTAAAACCATCTCGATTGGTTAATCAAGCTTTTATGATCAAGTTGGCATGAAGAATTTTGAAGAACCCGCATGCTTTATGGGCTCGTGTTTTTTACTCCAAATACATTCAGGGTGATGAGTTGGATTTCAGCTGATCTCACAAGTATAATGTATCTCCTCTTTGGTATGTTATTTTGCATAATATAGACCACTTAAAAAATAATTTTATGGTGTCTACTGGTGATGGCAAAGCCACAAAATTTTAGACTGATAATTGGGTTGAAAATGTTGGTCTTCTCATTGCCCTTACTACTGTTACTCTCACTCTAGAGCTTATTAATATGTTCGTTGCTGATTTTTTTAATTTTGGTTTTTGAAATCGAGCTTTTCTTGCTTCTATCTTACCCCCCAATATGGTTGATATAGTGTTATCCATGCATCCGCCATTACAAGGTGAACATGCAGATCTTCTGAAAAGGTTCTGCCTCTGGTAAGTTTACTTTATTTTTTGCAGTTCAATTTCTTCAAACTAACATTGATTCATTGCAGCACCATAGTTTGGATTCCTGTTGGAATGCCCTTTAGAAGTGAAAAGTACCTGTAAGGGCAAAATCTTTTTGCTTTGGCTTGCTTTTCACGGTCGCCTTTTTACTAATTCCTAGCATATGGTTAGAAACCTTAGTACTTCAGCCATTTTTACTTGTTCTAATGAAGGTATGGACTTTTTCTTCATGCTTGAAGAGATTTTCATGTCTCCAAAAATCACTGGCAATGCATGCTTCCGATCTAGGTACGTTCTTTCTTCTTTTCGCTTTCTTTAAGGCAGTGGTTGTTGTTTAATTTAAGTAGCAAAGTTTGTCATAGTAGTAGGGTTGCTTGGTCTCTTATTTTTGGAATTGCAGTGTGGAGACTGTAGAATGCTAGAAATGTTGAAGTTGTTGCAGGTGATGTGAGGCAAAACCATGTGGTTGAGAGTTGTCTTAATATTGCCTCGAACTACATCTTGGCTAACAAGTTGGTTAGTAATTTTACTATTATACAAAACCCTTCTTGCACTACTAATAAGAGTTTTAATGGAAGCATATGTATCAATGTGGATGGGGCTATTTCATTCTCCAAACAAGCTTTTGCAGTGGGTATGATTGTGCGGGATAGCTTTGGTTTTGCGATAAAGGGTCGTACTATTCGATTGGGTTTTCTTTCGCCTTTGGTAACAGAACTTAACACCATTGTTAGTGCAATGTCTCTTATTTTGGAACATAATTGGCCTTTCGTTGTTATTAACTCAGATTTACAACTTGTTGTGGATATTTGTAATTCCACTTTGCATTAACGTGGAAATCACCAAGGTTTGACTAGGCGGATCAGATCTCTGCTCCAAATGACTAATTCCTCTCTGTGTTATGTGGGTAGGGATGATAATCTTATTGTGAACTGGATTGCCAAACATGGCCTTTCTCAGTCTTGTGGTCCTCATGATTTCATCTTTTTTTCGCATGTTCTTTTGAACCTTTTCTATTATGATAAATTTTATTTTTGTAACCATGATATTTCTCCGCCACAAGTGAGAGCTATTAATAATATCTAACAAGGTGTTGTCCTCTTTCATTGTATATATATATGACGAATGGGGGTCATGGCCAGCGCCGACGAGATCCCATATATGTGTATATGGGGTCTCGCCGGCGCTGGCAGAGCCCCCTCCCGCCGGAGAGGTGAGGAAGTGAGGGTGTGACTGGAGGTTGAAGACGACACAACTTGTGTCTTTATTTTTATGAAATTCCTTTTTTCTTACATTGAATTTGTATGTCGTTTGTATCTCTATATTGGTGAATTTGTTTTGGCAATATGTGAGTTCTCCTTTGTCCTATTTATCATTTGCAAGAAGCCAAATGATAGGATGTAAAATTTATGTACAATGATTGGTGGAATCGATTATGTTCCTCATTTTCTCTAGCGCGCTGTTTGGATTTTATGGCTTCTGTTAATTATTCTAATGTTCATAATTAGGTTTAGAATTTCTCTTTTATTCCTATAAATGTGATCCTTCTCATGCTTTTTGATATCCAATTTCTTGATCTGAATAGGTTTCAGAGTGAGAGAAATAGGCTTGTTTAGATGAAAATCTTTTCTTCTTGGTATTGTAAAATTTTCGAGAAAGAGAAATTAGCAATCAGGGAGAAGCTTTCAGGATGCTCTACTATGGCTTCCTATTTGAGAATTCTAGATATGAAGATTATAATTTGGTAATTCCCATGTTTAATGATTGGTGTTAGTTAGTGTAAGATTTGATCCCAATAAGAATGATAATCCAATAGGGGGTGAATTAGATTGTTAGCAAGTTAAAAACTTTGTTGAAAATCCTTTGCAAACTAAAGTAAATAACAAAGTTCTTTTAAATCAAAGTCAAAGTCAATTGCAGAAGCTTTAAAGATCCAATTCACTCACTCAATAATAAATCAAATGCAAAAGTAAATCAAATAAAGAAAGTAAAGGAGAGTAAGGGAGAGAGATATCAAAGCCCGATGTTTATAGTGGTTCGGTCATCTTGACCTACATCAACTCCTCTAGATTCACTAGAGAGTTCAATCAACTATTTTCTCACTTCCGGGTGGAGGAAAACCGTTTACAACACTTTTTTGCGGGATATACAAGCAAATCGTTACCCCTTATTTTTGCAGGCTCTACAAGAAAGCCGTTCACCTAGTTTTTATGGGCTGAACTAGAAAACCGTTTACCTAGTTTTTACGGGTTGAACTAGAAAACCGATACAAACTTCAATCAAATACTTTGATTATTACAAATTGTGTTTTCAAAACACAGAATTTAAGCTCAACTCAACCCAAGAATAATAGCAAATGAAAATAGCAAGAGTGGGTATAAAAATGAAATTGATAGAATAAATGAGAAAATAAAGATCGCAAAAATATGGCCAAGGTTTCTCTATAATTCTCTCTATTCTTCTGATGTTAGAGGTGTCTATTTATAACATTCTTGGAGTTTGTAACCATTGGAATCAATAATAGAGTCATTGTAAAATAGATCCAAATATGTACAATGCTGACCTTGGATATTATATGCATAGTACCAGATACTGTGTGCGTAGTATGATTCCACCAGCATATTGTGTGCATAGTACCACCTTCTACGTGCATTTCCTTGATATCCAGAATGTGTGATTTTCACCTAGTGGCTTGCTAAGTGCGTTGTACTTTTGTTTTGTGTACGTAGACGTCTGATCAAAGTCTGCACCTTTGATTTTGCATGTGATTTGTGTCAGAGAATGTTAGATATATTCAAATTCAAATTCCTAAAGAGCATCTTGATTTTTTCAGCTAGTCCAGCTCTCCTCATCTGACACTTATGAATTTTCATGATTTGTGCATGACTCACTATTATGATATTCTCTGAATTCATGTCAAAGAATATTCCCTTTCTGAAATTATGACACGCTGCAACAAATTTTGGCTTTATTTCAGTCAAGCTTCATCTACGTGCATTGTACGCCTCTTCTGTGTGCGTAGCATTTCTCCTCAACAATCTGGATCTTCGTCAACGTGTGTTGTACCATATGCAATGTGCGTAGATGTGTATAAGTTAGATCCAGTATCATTAGCTTCTCGTCTATGTACATTGTAAACTCTACTGTGTGCGTAGAAGCCTGCTATGCATGCATTGACGTGCTTTGATGACTCATAAGATGCCTTGTAGTTAAATATCAGCAAGTCTGCAACTTTGCATCTCTTTCATGGATGTTTTGCTTTCATCATCATCAAAACTGAACTCAACAGTTAGATATTTGGTTCTTCTGCCCTTCTTTATATTCTTTATGTGCTCCCTCTTTCTACAGATGTTGTATACATGGAAAAATTTTAGTTTCTAGTAATTTTTTTTGAATCTTTTGACTGGGTAAACATTTTTCCTAGTTATTATCTGTCGTATATGGCATTATTCTCATAATTGAGCTTATTGTATAAGTGTGTTAAATCTTCTGGTAGGCTAGAAACTCCAATGCATCTTGTGTTTCAGTGTTTTGTTCTGTTGCAATAAGTTGAGATGAATTTATGTTAGTTTGTGCCCTAGTCCAATCATTTATGTACATTGTCATTCGATTTATCATTTAATAAAGAAGCATTTCATTTCATATCTATGAAATATTATTATATTTTTTATGAAGATAAAACCTCCATTAATAGATTATTCTTCCTTATGTCATCAAGTTTGACTTGATAGTAAAATTCAAAGGTAAAAGAAATATTATTCTAAATGTCCTTAATCAATTGTTATCATGGCAATGATAATGAATTAATGTTAGTATGTTGTTAAGTGAATAATCACGTTTTACTGATTATGGATATGAGATATCACTTAGAACATAGATACACGTTAGTGAACATGTACTAGACTGACTCGCTATGAAAGCACTTCATGGATTAATGTCACAAGTAGTTTTCATGCAGTGGTGATATTTGAGTCATCTGACTGAAACTCATTATAGACTCCTACCTAAGGAATCATATGTTTTAACTTAGCCAAACATTAGCTAAAACAGGATAACAATAAATGTTATGATTGGATATGTCATGAATCTTGTAAATGAGTGATAGTGAGAGTGATGAATTTGTTCCTCTTATAAAGAGTGATATCTCTAGGCCACTTGATGAGTAGGATTGATAGAATGTATGCATATTTAAATAAATTGATAAAGGGGTTATCAATGTCATTTGTTATATCAATCTACTTGGGATCAAGAAACACATTAAACAATATAAGGTTGATATGTAACCATGTCTTATGCTTAATCTAGATATCGTGAGACAAAATGATTAAATATCAAACTGTGAAAGGTTAACTCAGATCATATACTCCACTTGATTTTGGGATGTCATAATGTATTACTAGATACTGCTTATGGACAATGTGCCCAAGTTTTGGAATAGGTCCATTGCTAAATTCGAGTGGGCTTATTGGGTCACACACTAGAATGAATTGGATTGACTTACAAATATTCTCTCTTATGGTAATTGAATTATTAATATGATTAATTTAATTAATAATTATTAATTCAGGATTTTATGATTTATGTCTTAAATATGATATAAGACGTTATCCATTAATATAATGGGCTTTTAAAATAAATTACTTCTTATTAGGTTAAATATTTTTGGGCATATTATTATTTATGATATAAATCTGGCCCATATATTTTAATAAGGGAGTGATTTATCTAATGATAATGTGTCATATAATTAAAAGTCTAATAATATTAATTAAATCCATTAAAAATTCAGCACACATGAATGACTAGGTCAAATTATGTAGTATATGTTAATTAGAACACCTAATCAATAAAAGGAGTTCTCATTCTTGTAGGACAAGAAAGAGAAAACCTAGTGCAATAAGACTAGGGTTTTCAAGTGCATATAAATATATGAAGCACGCCCTTGTCATTCTCTATGGCTATGCCAAATTTGTGAGGGTCACAAATAAAAGAGAGAAAATTATTTTGTGAGTTTTAGAATAGAGATTCTAAGTGCTAGTACACTCGACCAATCGAAAAGAGGTTCGTTTGTATGGATATCATTAGTCATGTGCAAAGGCAACATGGGAGAAGGAGTTTCGAGTTTTATACTAAGAGCTATACCAACAATATCATTCAGTCGAACCATAGAAGCAATCCTTAAAGGTAAAAATTGCTAACTCTAATCATGTATGTCGATGTGCATGGATCCTTGCTGGAATTCTAGATTTAAAATTTTTATTATTTCTGTTGTCGTATATGCTTATAAATGTCATAAATTTAGACACGAATTCCAACAATTTATGCCCCAATTCTGTGATTCCAAGAAGCCCTCTTCTTCTTCTCTTTATGTCTCTTATGCTCCTTCTTTCCGCCGCCATTGTCCTCCATTAGCAGTGTCATGGTCGACAACGAGACTTTGATGAAGACTCGCTCGCTCAGGTGTAGCAGAAACAACGTCGTCAACCCACTGGTTTGGTGGGTTCCTCTCTCTAACTCGCTTTTTATGGGTTAGAGCTTGCGGAGACGTTGGGCAATGAGGGTTTGTTGCTATAGAGACTGAGAGAGATTTTTGATTTGGAGGTGAGGATGAAGAAGGGGTTGCTAGGGAGGGGGTGAGAGGGAAGGGGGAGAGAGAAAAAGAGAGAAAGGGAGTAAAAGAGGGGGAGGGAGAGAGAGAGAGAGAGAGGAGGTGTTAGAAAAGGTGTTTGATGTGTAGAAGGGTAAAAATGTCTTTTACTGATTTTCGTTAGTTGTGATTAACGACGTTTAAGCCCGGAGATGCAATCACAGTCTTTTCAAAACACAGGGATGCAATCACAGAATATGACAAAACATAGAGACGATAATGTAATTGCCCAAATAATTCAAAAAAAATTAAAAAATTTATTCCTAAAATTTTATAGTAACAAAAATTTAATTGAATTATTGATTTTTTTGTCAAATATTTTGTTTCAATTTATTTTTTGAATTTGAATACTGTTTTTCCTTTTTAATCTAATATATCTTTAGCACATATATGTAAGTGAAAAATACCACTGGTCCTAATTAAAAAAGAAAGAAAGAAAAGTAGTCAATAAAAAGATAGAAAAGCAGTATATATGTAGAGGGTGGACAACAATAAAAATGACATTCATTTGATAAACACATATTATTCTGCGTGAAGAAATATGGTTGGTCCATGTTTTATGGAAATAAGATATCAGCGTGTTTTATGGGAATTAGATGTCAAAGCTTACAATACTGAAACTTCATCATATATACGAGCGTATAATATTTAATTTGCCTTTTTCGCGTGAAAATTGTTTTCAATGAGCTTATACTTGTAATTGTGCTTTTTTGGGTAACACAATTGTAATTAGCCCAAAATGGAAGTGGGCGTCGACTCAAAAAAAAAACTATCAAGAGTCATAGTTTTGCCATTTTATTTATTGATTTTAATTTTCGTAATTAGCCCAAAGAAGTGTTGAGTCATTGATATGTTGGGCGTTGAATTTTGTTGTTAAAAAGAGAGAAGAAAAGAATGGGCTTAGACCATCTCCAATCTAAAATTCTATTTTTAACTCTAAAACTCTAAAAATACAGCTGCTACAATAAAGTTATTTATAATTCATAACTCTATTTCTAACTTTAAAAAAAATATTCTCTAAATATTCTTTCTAACTTCATTTTCTATCATTATTTTTTCATAATCTAAACATAAACTTAATTCTTTTTTATTATTTGTTAAATAAGATTAATTATAAAGTCTATTTTTATTTAAGAATTAATAATAAAAAAAAAAACAAACAACCATTACATGGAATAAAAAAAGAGAACAAAAAAATAAAGGTGGGGCTGAATTAATTAATATTATATTTAAATTATTAATTTCTCCCTCTCTTTCTCTCCCTCTCTCTCCCTCCCTCTTTCTCCCCCTCTCTCTTCCTCTCTCTCTCCCTCTCTCTTTCTCTCCCTTTCTCTCTTCCTCTCCCCCTCTCTCTCCTCCACCCTCTCTCTCCCTCTCTCCCCCTTTCACTCCTCTCTCTTCCTCTATCCCTCTTCCTCTCTCTTTCTCTCTTCCTCTCTCTTTTTTTCCTCTCCCTCTTCCTCTCTCCCTCTCTCCTTTCTTTCTCTCTCTCTCTCTCTCTCTCTCTTTCTCTCTCTCTCTCTCTCTTTCTCTCTCCCTATCTCCCTTTCTGTCAATCTCTCTCTTTCTCCCTCCCTCTTTCCCCTCCCTCTATATAACAAAAAATTAATTATTTGATATTAAATTCATATTAAAATATTTGAATTAATTAATATTATACTTAAATCATAAATTTTACGATAATGTAATTAATATTATATTTAAATCATAAATTTTACGATAATGTGTTTATACATTAAAAATTGGATACTATAAAACAAAAATATATGAAACACAAATGCCAAAATTGAATATATACATGCATGAAAAAAAAAATAAACTCAAAAATATAGTTGCTACAGTGCACCTCCAAATTTGGAGCTACACTGTAGCAAACTCTAAGAATAGAGGTGAGAATAGAGGTGGGTTGGAGTGGATTTAACTCCAAAAATAGAGTTTTTCTCTATAAATAGATGTGGGTTGGAGATGGCATTAGAAAGTAGGCAGAGACGGGCACCGCCTTTTGGGGAAAGTGCTAATTATTGGTATGTCAAATTTAAGTTGCTACTTTTTAATTTTGATGACATGCTAAGTTTTGTAATTATATGAATAATACATTTTAAATTTTAAGATTAAAAATATCACCTCTTCAAACTCACTTTTAAAAATGTCACATTAATTTTCATATAAATTTCAAATTTTCGTTTTATTTTCTCAATTTTTGCTCTCTCTTCAGCTTCTCTCTCTTATTTCCTCTCCATCTTTCTCTCTCCTATTTCTCCTTCCTCTCTCTCCTCGTTTTTACTTCTCTCTTTCTCTCTCTCTTCCTCTCACCCGAAACCTTGGCCCGCCCGCCCTCCCTCCCTCCTCCGCCTTTTTCATCTCACCCAAAACCCTAGCCACCTTCAATCTCTGTCGTTTGTCTCTAACGCTTTGACTCCGTCACTCGCCTTTCTTCCTCGATCTTTGAGCGCCTTTCTTCCTCGCTCATTCGATCTCCGTATCCGTTGCACCGTTATCGTTCTCTCCTCTCTCTCGTCTTTTGTTCTAAGTCTCCATCATCCTCCGTTGTTCTTTCGTCATCGTTACCCCTCTCCAGGAGCGAGGCTACGATGGGTGTGGCAACGTGACGTGAAATGGACGAGCGACAAATGTCGTTCTCTCCTCTCTCCCGTTGCTTTTTTGTTCCTAGAGGAGAAGCGAAAAGGACAAGCCACGGAGGCAGACCTTTAGGGTTTTCTGTGTGGGCGGCGGCGAGAGTCTAGGGTTTTTTTTTTTGTTTATTTACATTTCAGTCCTTGTAGTTGTTTAGATTTTACAAATTAGCTCCTGAACTTGAATTTTTCAATATGTTTTCAGTATTAATTTTAATATAATTTTATAATAATAATGTTTTTTTGGTTCATAATGGTTCACAAATGTAGGAACACCGTGTTGTGAACCATTGTGAACGCCAAAACCAACCTTGTGAATTTTTTTTCCTAAAGAGTAAAAATCATTAAAAATTTTGTGAACCGTAAAATTTTTGGTTCACACTGGTTCACAGAACGCTTGGAACCAATGTGAACCAATTGCGAAATAAAATAAATTAATAAAATATTATTTAAGAAAAAAATTGGCCAAATATTTTTATAAAAATTCATTTAGCTTTTTGAAAAATATGAATTGTGTGAACTATTGTGAAACTAAAAAAATACCACAGATGTGAACAATTATGAATCAAGAAAATTGTTGAAATTTTTTAACAGAATAATTTTAAAAAAATAGACTTTTGTGAAAAATATGAATTGTGTACTCTATATGTGAATCACTGTAAACCAAAACAAAATATGGACTAAAACTATTTTTTGTTTAATAAAATACATTTTCTCATGAGAAAGTCAATTTCTCGTGAAAAATTTTTTTTTTCACGAAAATTCGACAATTTCTCGCGTGCTTTTAAAAAACAGCATTTTGGAGATTAGTCTATTCCTTAGATTTATTTTTAAAAACAAATTACTTGTAGTGTCAAAATTATGTCAAAATTAAAAAGTAACATTTTGTTTTGGTATAGATTTGTAATTCTTCCTCGCGGAAAGTAGAGAGACTTGCGTTGCGGGGTGTCCCTCTCCCTCTTACATTACACTCCGCTCCAGGTATGTCAACTGGTATATATCTACTATAATGTATTTATATTAAAATATTATCTTTATGATCATATTGTATGTAATTGTTATTATTATATGTACAAATTAAGTTATCATTTTGATATCTAATTTTTAGATAATCATTTGATATTTATTAAATAATTTTATTTATATTAATTAGTTTATTTTAATAAAATGTTAAAAATATTAACAAATGGTTGATGTAACGGCAGATCAAATGCAATAATTCATTAAATAAATTTCCGTGATATCTTTTATGTTTAAAAACATTCAAATATGAATTTCAGTTTTTTGTATATTATTATAAGTCTTTAATATTTATTAATGTCTATTCTTTTTAACTATTATTTTAAAATTATTGACATATAATTATTTTTTAAATTAATTAATTATGTTTATACAACAGTTAAATATATATTTTATCTGTGAGTAAGCGAAAACCCTATAAATAGAGTACAAATAATGATTTTGATTATGTCAAAACACAAATAAAAAATATGAACTGCGACAACGAAAAAAAATATTGGCATCGTTTATCCATGGCCTGCCCATCGTGATTCCTATTCACTTCCATTTACTTGACGACCTCTCTCCACCCGACCCGATCCTTCTCTTCTCTTGCCATTATAAACAATTATTAATTACCGATGAATATTGACTCTGTCTCTCTTCACGTGATCATCGTCAGCTTCTCATGTGACTTTCTTTCTCTTCTCTATTCTCCACCTCCTTTCGTCTCTTCTTGTTTTTTCTCTTTACCTTGCCTTCTCCACATGCTTGCTGCTTTCGCTTGAGACTTGTAGTACTAGTACTCCTAACTATACTACCACTGCCAAGTAGCGACTCTAACTTGTGCTGAGTTGCAGTGCAATTAAAGCCCACAATAGACATAGCAAGTCAAGCACACTCTCCCAGTGCCTCCTTCTCTTCTCTTTCCATTTTAACATTTCGGATTAGTTATTAACATTTTAATACAGCTCTCCCCACCCACCCACCCACCCACGTCATTTCACACATGATCTGCCACTGAGTAGGAGTGGTATTAAAGGAAATGGGGTGTTTTCAGTCCAAAACAGGGCATCTCACGTCGCCGGATCAAGAGCCACTTCCAAATCCAGGGGAGGAGGGTAAGGGATCGGATCTAGTTGGGGAGGGTGAAAACCTGGACCCATCAGTTCCTTCCTTCAGAGAGTTTGAATTGGCTGAGCTGCGAGCTGCCACCAACGGCTTCAGCACC
>CAODLS014225129.1:0-19057 GCA_948243855.1 Flueggea neowawraea | reverse complement strand
TTTAGTTTCTCACCATCCACTCCAATTCTCAGTCCACATTTTGGGTTTGTTTTTGGAATTTGGAGTGAACTGATCGCAGTAGAATCCATTGCAATTGTTTATCTGGAATTTTTTTTCCAATGAAAAATTGCAGTGAGCATCTTTCATCCTCTCACACGTATTCTCCCTCTCTCTCTCTCTCTCTCTCTAAAAAGTCAGGTTTATTATACTGTTATTAACAGTAGTATCTTCTTTTTTTAGTTCCTTGAAGCAATAACTAATCGCTTTTGTGAACGCTGTCTTTTGCATTGCGTCATCGTTTTGTTCCTTTCTTTTCTTAAGCTTTGTCAATTAGTTGCATTACGCGACGGAGAGACGACGGCGTCATTCGTCGTCGTTTTGTGGATAACGACGGAGTTAATGACAACTATAAGCAGTGCCTGCCAGTGGATCAGTTGCAGTGAGGGAGTGAAGTAGTTGGTAGCAAGGAATCCGGTGCTTCTTTGACTACGATAGTCGTTTGGGTTAGTCTAATTGTTTTTCGCCACGTGTTATGAGTAGTACGGCCAATGATGGCTGCTTCGGATTAGCGGTGCCGGTGAAAAGATGTTCTCGTGGGGAAGCAAGAATCCGCTTCTTTTAATTCCGTGCGGCCGAGTCTATATTGAGTCAATGGATCTGTGTGCCGTTTTTACCAATGCTTTACATTCTAATTAAAATACAGAGCATGTTTGTCTTTTTATAAAGAGTAGTCCCTTATCTCAAGCATTGAAAATTAAGGGTCTGTTTAATTAAAAAAAATATTATTTTTTAAAAAGTAGAAAATAAAGATAAAAAATATATAAATTTGTTCAAAAAAAATTATTAATAAACATATTTTTTAAATATTTTATTTTTAAAATATTAAAAAAATAATAAAAAAATATTTTTTAAAATAAATATAGTCTAATAATTTCTCTTTTTCTATGGAAAATAGTTCGCATAAGACCAACATGTTGATTGTGTTTATTTAATATATATTAATTTTGTATAAAATCAATTTATACCTCAAAATATAAATATTATCTCTACGTTTTTGAAATATAATTTAGCTATTTCTACCATGCGTTGTTATTTTCTTTCTGTTTTAGTGAATTAAGGAACAGTGATGAAAGCACCATGATAGATTGAGACCCTATCTAATTTGCTGATATTAAAGCAAATTTTTTAGTTTATTTGGGAAAAGTAAAATATCATATTTTCGGCCCTTTTCATTTTTTTAGAGTGAAAGGCTTGTTTCATTTATGGGGTGTAATCGAGCCAAGTTTTAAAGTGTTTAAATTTGGCTCGATCAAAATATTTCAAGTTTGAACTTGAACTCATGTATGTTCAAGTTTGGCTCGTTATAAGACTCGCGAACTCACAAGAACTCGACTTCACAAGGCTAAAATAAAACGATGTTTTCATCATTTAAACTTGAAAAAATCTAAAAAGAATACAATCAAGTTTATATTAGTTCAATAAAATCATGTTGAGCATATGTAGTCGAACCAAGAATTATTAAAATTTTCAACTTGTTTCACAAATTCAACCCAATATTGATCATCTGCGAATATACTTGTATTTTTATAGACAGAATCAATTAATACAAGTTTGTATTTTTGTCGATGTGACCCAAATATTAAGTACTATTTTAAACATAAGCATATTTTTCATATTTTAATTTAACACACGCACACACACACACATATATATATATATATAAACAAGCCTACAAATGAGTTTGTTCACGAGTATGTTTATAAATACACAAACGAGCAAGTTCGCAAGTTTTTTGAGCCGAGTTTTTGAGTGTTCAATCTCAGTTCGTTTATCAATTCAAGTTTAAAATCTTGTTCAAACTCAACTCATTTATTAACGAGCCGAGTCACGAATGAGCTTTTATTGAACCAAACGTCGAATGGCTAGCAAGCAGCTCGACTCATTTGAAGCCCTAATTTCATGTATCAAATTTCACACTTTGCATGTTTAATGCTGAGATATTTGTTTGAGATAAATTTATTAGATTTAGATTATTTAAGTAAAAAAACACAGGTATAACACATCTAATTTAGACGCAAATTACTTTTTAAAAAAATAATAATTAGTTGATACTCATAATACTAACAGTGGATGGTAATTTTATTTTATATATATATATATATATATATATATATATATATATATATATATATATATTTTCAACTACTTGAATTCTAACTAAAAAACATATTCTTATATTATTATAGATCATGTCTCTTAATAATCACTAAATTTACCAATTTTAAGTTTGCACATTTTTTTAAAAGAAATGTTTCAGCTATTTAAAAAGAAAAATAATATAGTATTTTAGGCAAGTGATCATATATCCTTTTAGATTATAAAAATAAGATGTCGGTGTTGAATAAGAATGCTTTGAAACCAAAAAGAAAAAAGAAAAAGAATGCACGGAGGATAGTGCAAATAAGTCTTCAAATGCGCCACATTTGTCCCAAGCATGACTCGACTCGGTGATAGAAAACTTATGGAGCAGCATTTTGCGATAGTGTTGTGCAATTGCCAATTAGTCAATTCCATTAATTTCGTTACTACCGAGAATTAAATTTTTAACCTCTTAATATTAAAATTAACTTTAATACTAATGAGTTACAAATTTATTAATTTATTTTTCGTTGAATTGTATTCCTTAACTTTACCTATAAAAAACTAATTAGTGTTGTGATTGTTTTGAATCTTGAAACACTTCCATAAATAATTGCTGTGCCTACCCCATTCATGACCAACGCTAACAAACATTAATCTCCTTCCAAATTAAAATAAACAAATCATGATCCTAAACAACATATAACATTAGAGGAATCATTAAACTAGACAATCAAAAGGGAAATAGGGTTAGTTTGGCATAATGAGATGAATGATTGATGATTGAAATGGACCTTATGTTGTCATCAATTCCACGGCAAGAGTCACACTCAACGTGTCGTGACCCTCTTGCCCGATTACTGATTAGGGTTTGGATTCGTATGGTGTCTCTATTATTACTTTTTCTTTATAAAACAAATTGTTCTTCGGTTGGTGATCCTTAAGACTGGCATGTCTTCTCTACTAATTCTTTTTATTTTTGCTTGGATTACTACTACTTCTATCGTTCATTGGCAATACCAATTTTTTTATTTATTACTACTGTACCATCATTTTGGCTTATATTAGAGAATATTTATAAGTGTACCTGAAATCCAAGGTTTAACTCTTTTTGTGACAAAAAAATTATAAATGTCACATATTGCTTAAGTTTATAAGAAAAAAAAATCAATGCTATTAAAATTAGGTGTAGGGTCAATTCAAATTTAGGAAAATTGGCCACTAAACTTGTAATCACATTTTACTCTTGGGATGTCTATAATATTAAACATACATGTATAAGTTTTTGAACATTCGTAAAATATAAGTACTTAAATTGGGTCGAATTCTTCTTATTTAAAAAAAAATTGGAAAAAAAAAAACTGGGCTGGATTTCATCTCAAAACGTCAAAATTGCGTGCTTGTTCCATAGACATACAAACGTTCGTAAAAAGGCTTTTCATATATTTGATCACAATCAATTCTTTTTATGAAAAGATTGGGTGACTATTTTGAGAATTAAAACATTAATATTAATGATTTTTCTTGTTTCAACAAGAGTTTTTTTTAGATTTGAATCTTTGAACTTTTTGTAAAGTAATCTCTCAACTAACATACCAACTACTAAGCAACGACATATTAATTACATTATATATATATATATATATATATTAATTTTTTAAAAAGTATGGTGTTTTATTGTCTTTTTGAACACGTGTTTAATATATCTTATAATTGGGAGTGGCCAACTTATCATAATCCAAAGATTAGGTTTCAATAATAATGGACATTAGAGTTATATTCATGGGATAGTTAGCCCCACTTACATTATGGAAGACTCCAATTCATTTAAGAAGTTATATCAATGCGAACTTGCAACAAAAAGTCAATTATTTATCAATATCGGGAAAAGTGATATGCCCATGACAAATTGAAATAAATCCGGTTTGATCAAGGTATAAAACGAAACTATGGGCCGAAATTCAATTAAAGCCCAATTGAGTAAATTAAGTGAATGTGCCTCGTGAGTATGTAAGAGAGCTCATGTGACTCATCTATATAAAGAGTCACTTAAATCTTAATTAGGGTTAGTCATTTAGTCACTCCATTTAGCACATAACACAAACACAACGAACCCTCTCAAGAGAGAGAGAGAGAGATCGTCAGCCTATATGGACAAAGAAGAGGATTCCACCCTCTTCATCCCCACCGAGAATTCTGCATCGATTTATGTGTGGCATTTCGACTGCATGCAAGTCGAACACTCTCGTCTTAACACAACCGTAGTTTGCTCGTGAGACTGACACATGAACTCAATCCATGTTCTTATTAATTTTCGCTGCGTATCGAAATTAATAACTCGAACCATTATTTGATTCATTTTTATACTGTTAGTTGGTTAGACCATAAACCTAGAGTTCACTATTTTTTATTACAAAAAATAGATAATCACTTCCTAAATAAAATATTGACAAATATATTCGATAAAATTTGCACTGATCAAGTAATAAAAGGTATCAATAATGATCGGTGACTTAGTTTACAATAAATATTGATATTATGAGAAGGGTTTGTAGGTTCAATTTCCACTAAACACGTCCGTTTGGAAGGGTGAGATGCATATTTATTAGTATATTGACCATGTGATATGTTAAAACATATATATATGGAAGATTATATCGACTATTCGACTTATTAGACTTGAAGGCCTAATATCGATGATTGAAAATGTTAAACTTTGAATCTTGAGTTTGACATAGTACGCATATAACATGGAACCACTTGAATGAATTAAACGAAAAGATGAGGTATAAATGTTTTGAATAATCTGCCTTCTACATTTATCAAATTAAACTGAACCGTTTAAACATCAACAAGGGTACAGTAATATGTTCATATCTATTCAGACACTTTTGTGAATTATAATATTAACTTTTTTCCTTTCTAATAAATATTTTTTACCTAAAATTCAACCGATATGTTTCATGATAATAATAAGTAAAATTTGCACAAAATCAACAATTACATTAACAACTTGTTAATTAGCGTCTCATAGAAACTTTAATGTGCCTGAAGCTATATGCAACCTGAGTCAGCTGCAAATTATTCAATTGATAATACGTGTGGTTGCAGTGTGCAATTTTAATACAATGACCTTAATGCTTAATACAATTTTAATACAATGACCTTAATACACAAAAATTCAACATATTTTCTCCAAATTTCATAATTTACATTCTACTAGTGAACCTCATATATAGATCACAAACAACAAGGTCTTATTGACCATGTTTATATCTTGTTTGAAACTTGTTTATAATTTATTTAAAATCTGTTCATTTTTCTTACTTATTTAAAACTTGCTTATATGTTGTTTCTTATTTAAAACTTGTTTAGAATTTGATTAAAATCTGTTCATTTTTTTGGACTTGTTTAAAAATTATTTGTATATTGTTTATATATTGTTTATTGTTTAAAACTTGTTTATATGTTGTTTCTTATTTAAAACTTGTTTCAAATTTAATTAAAATCTCTTCATTTTTTCGGACTTCTTTAAACCTTGTTTGTATGTTGTTTGTAAGTTGTTTGTATGTTATTTATATGTTGTTTCTTGTTTAAAACTTGTTTTGAATTTGATTAAAATTTGTTCACTTTTTCACTCTTGTTTAAAAATGGTTTATATGTTGTTTATATGTAGTTTCTTGTTTAAAAATTGTTTAGAATTTGATTAAATTTTTTTTTATTTTTTTAGACTTATTTAAAACTTGTTTGTATGTTGTTTATATGTTGAAAACAAACATATAAACAAGGTATCAACAACAAATCAGCATCATATAAAAATTTAGATTTTTTTTATTTATAAACAACATTTTCTCTCTCCTCTCTCTATCTCACCTGCAACTTCTCTATTGCTTTCTCTCGCCCTTAATCTTCTTGCCAATGAGTTTGCTCCTCCTTCGCCTTCACTTCTCCTTCTTTCTTCCCCGCTTTCTTCTCACTGCTGTTAACTTTCTTATCATCCTTTTTATCTTCTTTTTTGCCTCTTTCTTCCCCTTCGGTGCGGTCACTTCCACCACTCTCTTTAGTTTCTCCTTCAAGTACAAATTTGACTGTTTAACGTGCACCCTACGACACAAATCATGAGAGAGAAAGAGAGACGTGCAACCAATAGACAGAGAGAGAGGGGAGGGAGAGATCATTTATATGTTGAGATTTGAACTTGAAGAGAAGCTAAATAATGAAACATAACCATGAGAGAGAGAGAGAGAGAGAGAGAGAGAGTTTATATGTTGAGAGCTTGAAAGAGAAGGAGAAGCTAAACGTTTATAAAATAGAGACAGTGTATCAAAAAAAAATTTTGTGTATTCAAAAAGTTAAGGCCGTGAATCAAAAAAATAAGAAAAGTGTATCAGAAAATACATAAAAGTGGATGTGTAATAAGCATAAGTGGATTGTGTGGAACAAATAACAGAAAGTTTTTGTGGTGTACCAGGTAATTACAACTATATGAAGACTCAGATAAGAAGAAAAAGAAGCCCACAAACAAAAACCTAACATTTTAACAGGGAAAATCAAAATATAATAGGAGTAGAGATTTATGGAAACAAAATGATATATGTATTGCTAATAGGATATAATTTAAAATATTTGTATTGTTACTGAAACAAAATGCATTAATATTCTTAATTTTGTAATTCTGATAATTAAAACAATTTTTGAACTAAAATATGATATGAGATGATAACTATACCTTTCAAAATAGAGTTAAACAATTTTTATGTTAAAAAAAGAATAATACAAAATATAAAAATATGAAATTGTAAATTCAATTCAAAATAAAAATGGTTGTTTAAGTTATTCAATGAATATCCACACAACTTCTAATGTTGTAAAAGTTAGAAAATCGAAATCTGAACATACACAAATATAGTTCAAACAAAACCAGCCAAAATCTGCAATATTGCAAGCAAATCTGCTCGCCAGGGGATTTGTGGGTGAAATTTTATCTTTCACTTAGGCAACAAACTCCTTGAAAAGCTATTGATGAAAAAATTTGCAAAAGTAGATAAAATTATATCTGATGTGACATGGGTTGAGACTTATAGAGCCCAATAAGACCCACAAGGCCTAATGAGGCAGAAGTCCAAGATTTGGCAGCCTGTCTTCTAGAAACTCAACATTCTAAAGAAATCCAACAGACACGTTCAACATCTTATTCTGACTTATTCAAACTCATTCATAATCAAGGAGAATATCAGGGAATCATCCCTTTCAAACCCAAAATACGTGAAAATCTCTCATTGAGATAACAAGTGATCATCTGATGTCACCTATAAATACACGCTCTCCTATTCACAAAGGTACACTCTTTTTCACTCCTCAAGACCTTCCAAAACTCTGCCAAAATAATAATCTGACTTGAGCGTCGGAGTGACATCGGGGGTACAACCTTCGACCTACTGACCTTGCTTATTTTGCAGGAGAAGGCGAGAAGACTGTTCGACTTCATTGTTGTTTCAGGCAACAACAATTAGTGTCATCTATGAGAATATGACCAAGAAGTTGTGTTCTCTGATTTTCTACATTGATCTTTTTTTTAGAACCAACCCACAAACAACGAGAAGATGGTGTTGAAAAGATCTCAGATGGGAGGCCAACATGAGGAGGAAGGCCAATGAAGCATTGTAAATCTCCAAGTAATGTCCCAAAGTGGTGCATCCAGGACAGCCAACCCTACTGTCCTTCTCAATGAATACGAGAGGTTGAAGTATGAGAATGAGGAGAATTAGAGAACGATTAAAGAAATGATGATCATGTTCAAGGATATTCTTCCTCAGATGTCTTTGCCACCTGGTCTGCAAGCTTTTGCCCAAAGTGAGAATCACACCGCTCGTGAGGAAGCTCCTATGGAGAGCCACTATCATGATCAACTCCCTCACATCCCGGAAGAACCAGGGCCTAGAGTTCCTAAAGAAAGGCAAGTTCCTCCAAGGGAGGAAGGAAGAGCAGACTCCCAGAAAAGCAAGGAGCATTTCCCTTGATCATCTTTTGGAATTCCAAAAAGAAAGGAGAATATCCAAGAGTGTGTGGAAAGTACTTGCAGAGGAAATTTTCCTAATACTACAACCAGACGTATTCCTTCAGGGGAAGAACTTTCAGAAAAGCAAGGAGATCATCCTCTAAAATTCTCTAAGACTCCAATGAAATATGTTCCTCTAAGCAAGGAAGGAAGAGCAGACTCTGAGAAAAACAAAGAGAATCTCCCTTGATCATCCTCTGAAATTCCTTAAGACTCCAATGAAGCGTGTTCCTCTAAGTGAAGAAGAAAAACTTAACCTCCAGAAAGTGCAGAGCATTTCCAGAAGAAATTTTTGTCGCAGAACAAATTTTCCTAAGCTTTCAACCAAGCATTTTTTTTGAATGAAGAAGGAAAACTTGTCTTCCAAAAAATGGACAGAGGAAATTTTCCTAAAGCTCCAATCAAGTGTGTTCCTCCTGAAGGAAAATTTACAGGCAGGTGAAATTTCCCAAAGATAGAAAGGAAGAGTCGTCTTCTCAAAAGGCAAAGAAAATTACATACGGTTATGGAGAGCGCTTATAGAGAAAATCTCCCTAAGTCCCCAAACAAGGTGTTCCTTCAAGGAAAGTTGGAAGAGTAATTTTCAGAGAGGCAATAAGAAAATTCAAGAGGTTGTAAAAAACACACGTAAAGGGAATTTTCTTAAGCTCTAACTAAGAATATGGGTCAAGGTAATCGATCTAAAATACAGAGGGTCTTAACGTTTCAACTGAGCAGATGTAATAAGAAAACCTATCCTTCATAGTGGTAAAAGATAAAGGGAATCCAATCCTTTATGACACTGATGTGGTGGACATTTTAGAAGAGATCATGGAGCAGAAGAAGTTAGTTCCAACAGAAGAGGTGCAACTAAGGGGATAAAACCCTTTAACCAATGAAATTATGGAGTGGCCATTGCCCAAAAAATTCAAGAGGCCTATATTTCCTTCATTTACTAGGAAGGAAGATCCTCACAAACTCGTACAAAACTATGAAGTCATCACGATTCTCCATGGATGGGAAGAGCAAACAGAAGAAGGATGTTACACAATACATTGATAAGTTAAGGAATGCGTCCTTAGAATTTCATGAGCTACAACTTGGGGTCGCCATAGCATCACTGCTCCAAAGAACGCATTGAACACAACTTCAGGAATCCCTATCTCTTCACCAGCCAAAGACTTTGGCAAACTTGTTTGCTTTCTCCAACAAATACATCATTTAGGGAAAAGTCATGAAATCAATCAGATTATGAGATGATAATGATCTAAAAAGAAAAAAAAAAGGAAACTCAGAAGAAATTTGAGAGGCAAAAGTTGGGAACTCAAGAATATCCCCAATGATCAGCAAAGGTAATGGAAGAATAGATGTATGCTTCAAAGCAAAACCATAACAATTTTATATTTACATTCATTGTATGGTTCATGTCATTATCATATGTCCCAATGCATTTAGGTTTTACAATTTCCAAAAGGATAGTAAACTTTGATATAGAATTCCATAAACTAATAAAGACTTGCAGGAAGTGACCACCTTGCATACAAATAAGACAAGGTTTCATCATGAATGCAAGCAAAAGATGTGTGGCTACATGACAACTTTGCACACCCATAAGACGAGGTTGTTCATAAGTGCATGCAAGGGAATTTATTGAAAGACGTGCAGCTGCATGACGACCTTGCACACCCATAAGACAAGGTTATTCATAAGCGCACAAAAAAAAATTGCTTAAGACGTGTGGCTTCATGGAAACCTTGCACACCCATAACAAGAGGTTGTTCATAAACGCATGCAATGGAATTTGTTGAAAGATGTGCAACTGCATGGCAACCTTGCACACTTATAAGACGAGGTTGTTCATAAGCGCATGCAAGAGAATTTGTTGAAATACGTGCGAATGCATGGCCACCTTGCACACTTATAAGACGAGATTGTTCATAAGCGCACGCAAGAAAAATCGCTAAGACGTGTAGCTATATGACCACCTTGCACATGTATAAGACGAGGTTGTTCATAAGCTCACGCAGGAAAATTTGGTAAGACGTATGGCTAAATGTCCATCTCGCACGGCAATAAGACGAGATTGTTCATAAGCGCACACAGAAAAATTTGTTTAAGACGTGTAGTTGTATGAATTCCTTGCATGTCAATAAGACGACGTTGTTCATAAGCTCACGCAAGAAAATTTGGTAAGACGTGTGGCTAAATTTCCATCTTGCACATCAATAAGACAAGGTTGTTCATAAGCACAAGCAAGAAAATTTACTTAAGA
Organism: Flueggea neowawraea; assembly: GCA_948243855.1. Lineage (NCBI taxonomy): Eukaryota > Viridiplantae > Streptophyta > Magnoliopsida > Malpighiales > Phyllanthaceae > Flueggea > Flueggea neowawraea. The sequence continues at coordinate 8,609 of CAODLS014225129.1, read as the reverse complement.
CGTGTGGCTGGATGACCATCTTGCACACCAATAAGACGAGGTTATTCATTAACCCATGCAAGCCCATGTAGGGGAAATTTGCTAAAGATTTGTGACTGTATGATCTCCTTGTACACCAATAAGATGAGGTTGTTCATAAACGCACACAAGAAAACTTGTTGAAAGACGTGTGATTTTATGACCACCTTGTGCACCAATAAGACGGGGTTGTTCGTAACTGCACGCGTGAAAAAAAATCTTGAAATACGTGTGATTTTATGACCACCTTGCGCATCAACAAGACGAGGTTGTTCATAACGCACACAGAAAAAATTTGCTAAAAGATATGTCGTTGCATGACCACCTCGTATGAAAATAAGACAAGATTTTGTCATGAACACGTTCATAAAAATTTATTGAAAATTAAAATATGCGACTACCTTGAACACAAGACAAGGTTTGCAATGAACGCACCAAAAAAAATTGTTGAAAATTGATCAAGAACAAAATATGGTAAGACATCTGGCAACTTTGCATGTAAGTAAGACGAGGTCTTATCATGAATGCAAGAAAATGGATCTGGTGAAAAAGGCAACGCTATGGCAAATGGAAAACCACATGCATACTCGCACGTGGGAATCACCCGAAAGACAGTACAATAAACTGCAAAAATATGAATATGAATTTTTGGTGAAGTGATTGGTGAGTTAACCATGCAAAAGATTAAGTGAGGAGGCAAAAATTCCACAAATACTTTGAAACATCATGAAGTTGATGTGTGGCATCCTCAGCTAACATTATAAAAAATGTCTTTCCTCAGAATGGGGACATAAAATATCATTCAAGTTATCTCTAACAATTTTTTTAGACACTTCATCTCTCATAGAAGAGTAAGTAGATTGGGTATTTCAAGCGAAAGGAAATCGTTGTTGAAGGGAGCCAATCATTGTTAGAGGGAGCCAAACCTTGTAATGGAAAATTGAAGACTTGCTTAGTATTTGAGGAGGCAAGGAATGTGGAATAAATGATCTAAAGTCCATCACAAATTAGCTTGTCAGACCTCGTGGATACTTGAAAAATAGATTGCTTAATTTTTTGATTTAAGCCATTTTCCAACGATTGTTCAAAAAGCAGAAAAATAAATATTTCAAAAATATATATTTTTGGTGAAATATAAATATTTGATGAAAACTATTTAGACATGATGGATATGTCGAGGCATACTTGAAAATTTCATGAAGAAAATACGCCAAAGAATCTCCGAAAAAAGAGTTGAAGAAAGTTTGAAAAAACAAAAGGTCACAATTAACTGCAAAAAAACCATAAATCAGATCGGAGCGCTGAAAATAATCCACGTAGGGAAACAATAAAAATGAAATCTGATGCATTCAAGTCTACAAAAGAATCTATGAGCTCAGATCGGATGACCAGTAAAAAGTCATGTATCATAATCGAATGGAGGAGATCAAAATCCAAGAATAGCAGTCACTCTTGTTTTTCTAAGGGACAACAAGAAAATCTATCTACCCTGAATCAAATACTTTGATTGTTACAAATATGTGTTCAACAACACATAATGTAAGCTCATCTCAACTCAATAAATATGAAAAGTAGAATGGCTCAAATGGGTATGAATAAGGGAAGGAGAGAAATAAGGATAACAAAGTTTAGCTTAGGTTTCTCTCTAATTTTCCTTCTGTACTAGGACGTCTATTTATAGCCACTTAATAGGATATAGTCGTTGGAGTCTTAAAGTAGCCGTTGTGAAACAAATAAAAATTATGTCCAGTAATGACGTCACTGCATACTACGTGCATAGCCACTATATACGTGCGTAGTATTTCGTTCCTTCTGAGATCTACGCTTTTTGATCTTCCTTCTACATGCGTTTTACGAACTCCAGTATCCACTGCCTTGAATAGATTGACATCTACGAGCCTTGTCAACCTTATACGTGCGTAGATCGTTCTATCTATGCGCTTTGTGGCTTGAACTGTGGGCGTTAATCTTCATTCCAGAATATGCACTTTTGCCCAGACACTTTGCTACGTGCGTAACATCCCTGTCTACGCGCATTGTTGAATATTCAGAATTGCACAATTGATTTTTCACGTGACTTGTGTCAGGGAATATTCAAATTCAAATCCCGAGGAGCGTGTTTGCTTTGTCCTCTTCTGAAACACGTCTACATGCGTAGTTCATATGTAACGTACGTAGATCTATTCTTCAAAAATGCCTTCTTTGCATCATCTATGCGCCTTGCTTGCCAACCAATATTTTCCTCATCAATTTGAACCCTCAACTACTTGCATTGATGGAGTGCTACGTGCATAGATCAACATGTGATGCTTACTACTTATGATTTCCATCCAATCTATGTCCATGGGTTCTACCTCAATGTGCTTTATAAGTGACTAATGTGTGTTGTTGATGCATATCAGTGAAATTGCATTTATGTAACTCTTTCATGGATGTTTTGAATTAATCATCATCAAAATCGAACTCAACAAAATTTACCCAGAATTGACCCTTGAAGCATGTTGACCACCCTTGGTCTTCTTATGTTGGACCAAGGGTGGTCAACATTGAGATTTCTATAAGTTTTGATGATGAAAAACTGCAGAATTTGATCTAAGGAAGATTCACGTACGTGTGTCCAAAGTCACGTACGTGTGTGCATGTCACGTACGTCAATGTAGTCTCAAGTACGTGAGTTCTGCCGTGAACTGAGACAGAAGCTACTGGAAGTTGACAGAAGTGAACATCACGTACGTTAGATAATGTTCACGTACGTCAGATAGTGTCACGTATGTGAGAGATATCAAAAGTACGTGAAATATGATCAGAATTAAAGTAGGAAAATTGAAGTCTTGAATCAATTGAAGGCATGAAGCCACACATACGTGTGACATCAAAAGTCACGTACGTCAGACTATAAGACAAGACGAAGATCTCAGCTTAGAGCATGTCTTTTGAATTTCACATGGATCGAGATAAACAGATGAAGCAAAAGTCAAGTGTTGATCGTTCACTTACGTAAGAATAAAAATTCACGTACGTCACATCTAACTAAAGTACGTGAGGTTGAGTTTCAAGTACGCGAGATGCTTCGGAATGAAAACAGAAGCTACTGGATGGTTCGGACATGGAAGTCACATACGTCAGCTATTATTCACGTACGTGAACTGGGGATCAACTATGATCAACGTACATGAATTTACTTATCACGTATGTGTGATGAACATCAAGTCAGGTAACGTACGTAAGATTTGTGTCACGTACGTGAGAAGACTCTGACAGTGTATTAAATGCGCCTTATTTAATACCACAACGGCTACATTACACCCCACAACGTTCTGAAATCAAGAGAGAAGTATAAATACATGCTGGGGAGGCCAATAAAACAAAATATATGGGCATTGAATTCTTACAACTACCAAGCATCAAAGCATTGAATTTCTCATTTATTGATACAAGTGTATTTGTTCTTCAATTTCATTCTTCATTTGCTTGTATTACCAGCTTTAATCTGTTGGTGAGTGTTTGTAAACACTTTTAAAAGAGTGATTGTTATAGGGATCAATGGTAGATCCTTAGGTTGGTTTTTGTTCTTGAACCAGAATCAAGAAACTTGTAAGAGTTCTCACTTAGCTAGAAATTGAAGTTGTAATCTTTGAGAAGATTGATAGTGAAAATCCTAAGTGGCGATACTTAGGTAGTGGATGTAGGCATCGAGTTGGCCGAACCACTATAAGTTATTGGTGTTCTTTCATTTATTGCACTCATTTTCAAAGAAAATTCAAAGCTTCTATTACCACACTATTCAACCCCCATTCTAGTGTGATTATCGACTCTACACTTGGGGCATTGGATGGAGGTACAGGGGGAAAACATTATATCGAGGACATAACTCTTCCTTTCTTACCTAAGAACAATTCTTAAGTTTTGAGACCAATTAAGAAAGTTATTCCCATTTAATTTCTCCTTCTCAAGGATCGATTGCAAAGTAAAGGTTGATGTGTTGTTGTTTGTTGCCATTATATCTACATACAAAAAATGCAAAGATTAATAATAGGTCTTTTTGAATACTTCTACTAAAATTAAATCCGTTTTCTATTATTGGACCTTAGCTATTTAGGTAGAAAAATCATTTTCAATTATATCAAATACAACTCTTGTATTTATAGGGATTTTGACATCTCATATCCTGGCATTTGAATCCCTTTCTATGCCCTAGGCCCAAATGCATTTTGATGGCCATTGTTAAGTCTAACCATAACCAAAATATGGATACCACCATTACCCACCCTTGTCTAACCAAGGTAATCGAGTGCACCCTGTGGAGGTAAAAGCTACACATCGATGAACAAGGCTTTGACTAGCATTGATTATGGAAGGCAATTTTTGACTTACTATTTATAGGGATCAAGGTTTGTTGGTTTGTGATTGGCAAAATCGCGAGTGCACAATTATCGATGAAGTAATAAAGCCTTGGAAGTATTCCTAATGTGTCGAACCCACAGGGACGGGACTAAATGTGATCGTTTCTTGAAACAAAAGAAAACATAAAATAAATGCAAGGAAAGTAAAAGAGTTGGTTTTTGGGATTTTCGATAATGCTAAACAAGAAAATAACAACTAACAATATAAAAGGTGTTAAGGCTTCCTAGATTCGACCAACAATCCTAATTACTACATTTATGAATGGGTTATAGGATATTGAGTGTTCTCTCACTATTATCACCTAGAGCCTCTTTCAAGTTCACCTAGGTTATGTCTACATTTATTAGAAGGGTCCTTTCGGCCTCAACTAACAAAACTAGACTCATTATGCTCTCTCGGGAATTTCATGGAATACCTTGTAGGCATGAATATTTTCATTTCAAAACCTAACAAGTTTAATGTATGTCAACCTCACCTAATCTTCTTCTTTTGATCCATCAATTAGGCTTGTTAAAACTACCATTATGTTGTTCAAACATAACAATAATCAAATCATACAAGTCATTAATTCAAATCCAAAATCTCTACACATATTTCATTCAAGCCCAAGGATAAAAACTACACATATTGCAATGAAGAACAACATTCCCATTCATAAATATAGTAAATCATCATCAAGAGTCTACATCTCTTAGCCCTAACAAAAGATTCAAGCTACCATGATCAAGTTCAACATAATAAGACAATAAAGCTCAACATAAATCATGGTAAGCAATACAAAATATGAAGAGAGAAGAGTGGGATACAAAACAATTCATACAATCATGACATATATGCATCACATGTATATATAGCATAATTTAAACATGTCATGAAAAAGCCCAAAACTAATTGATCTCACAAGCCAATGTGAAGATCACGATTAACCTAGGGTGGTCTTCAATCTCCATTGCAACGAATGGCCTCCATCTTTTTTGACACATAGGCCATATTTGAAATAGGCACATTTGGCCAAAATATTACAACCCATAATAAAAAGCCAATCACATAGGTTCTATTTGGGCCATGTCATGCACCATGCATATGAGTCATCCATTCAAAAAATAATCATATTATGAACATAAAGAAACATCATTCAATTAATATTTTAGAAATAGATTTAACCTTTCACAGTTTGATATTTAGTCCTTTTGTCTCACAATATCTAGATTAAGCATAAGGCATGGTCACATGTCAACTTTATATTGTTTAATGTGTTTCTTGATCCCAAGTAGATTGATATAACAAATGACATTGATAACCCTTTTATCAATTCATTTGAGTATGCATACATTTCATCAATCCTACTCATCAAGTGGCCTAAAGATATCACTCTTCATAAGAGGAACAAATCCATCACTCTCACTATCACTCTATAAGATTCATGACATATTCAATCATGGCCTTTATTGTCATTCTATTATGGATGATGTTTGATGAAGTCAAAACATGTGTTTCCCCATGTAAGAGTCGATAGTCAGTTTCAGTTAGAGGACTCAAACATCACCACTGCATGAAAGCTACTTGTGACATTGATCCATGAAGTGCTTTCATAATGGCCCAATCCAACACATGTTCCCTAACATGTATCTACGTTCTAAGTTGTCACGACCCAAAATCAGGCCATGACCGGCGTACGAGGCGAAACATCAATGGAAGCCCGGCCTATCTCGCACAAGCCTCGGAGAACAGAAACTACCCAGATTCATGTTATTAATCAGCTTATTTACCATATTAAAACGTTTAACAAGGATAAGTTTTTCGAACATAATATTTCCTGAATATAATTAAAACATAATTATATATTAAAAACACTAAATAAGTAACTTAAGTAAAATCATTAAACTTTGTTTAGCATATACAAAACCATAACTCATTGCCCGACGTGGAGCATCTAACATAACAAAAACTCGGCCTGAACAAAAGGGCATCACTAACCAAAAGACGCATCACTGGTATCCAAGATGTGGTTTAGTTGCCGAAGCCAAAACTGTAAACCTGAAAGATCAGAATCAAAGTAGAAAGAAAAATAAAGAGGGTCAAACCCAGTGAGAGAAAATACTTCAGACCGCCTCATACATGCCTCACAAATAATGTTTTGAACACAGTTCAAAACTATCACATGCAGATATAAGTGTGTATATAGATATACTCTAAATATACATAATAGTTCTGAAATTCCTTTTTGAAATCGTTCACAACCAAAGCAGACAACAAACAATTCTTCAAATTATATAACCAATTAACTTAAATAAAACATTTAGTTTTCAAAACATAGAATAGCTATAATATTTACTTGACAAATATTTATGGAGAGTGATTTCAAAACCAAACATAATTTTAAATCTCCAAATTTCCACCTTCAGATAATAATATTTACTTTTCCAAAATATATATTTTAAAGGATAATAATTACTTATCCAAAATAATTCCAGAGAAAAAACATTGAAAAATGATGGAACCAGAATACTATTTCCAAAATATTTACAGGGAACAAAAATATTTAATTCTCAAAATATTTTCGGAGAAGAGTATCCAAGAAAAACTTAACGAGACCAAATATCATATCCATCGAGTTAACTGAACTCGGTAATAGCCACATAGGCAAAGATTAACCACTGAGGCACCATGGTATAGCCACAAAGGCAAGTATAAGCAACTAAAGGCGCAAGTATAGCCACATAGACAAATGATACAACTCCGGTGTATCAAGGCTACGCTACCTCGTAGCTAGGTATCCCAAAATAAATATTTTACGAAACATTGTAAAATATATTTTATTCAAAATGCTTAAACAGATAACATACAAAGCAGAAGAATTATTCACCGAAAATCATACTCAATTCAGACAGAATATTTATTGCAAAATATATTAAATTTCTAGAAAATAGAATAATTATTTCAAACATAATATTTGTATCAAAAAATATTTTTAAACCCAAACAGAGTATTGATTTTAGAAAATCATAATAAATATTAAATCTTAATATTTATTTCAGAAAACAAAATAATTTCCAAACCGATTTCCACAGCAGAGATTATCACACAAATTAGTTCTTTAGGATTTCCTATCCTTTATTTATTGCTGATTACATGTCAAGTCCAGACACATAAAAAACAATATAGAGTTAGAAGACACAACCTATGTGTCTGAAGCTGTTATCCACTCATCTGGATATCCAAGCTGAATGACCCAGTCACTGGTGGCTGGCTGATCTCGCTAACCGGAACATGAAGCTGAAACAGTTATCAGGGCGAAATCAAAGACATGATGTTGATATTGTGGTGGTACCAAAATGCAGAGAATGCAAATGCAAACACTAGCTCAACGATGAAAAACTTATTTCGGTCGAAGATCTAAAGCTTTCGTCTCAAAAATCAAAATCTATGTAAAATTATAGTCTAGTCCCTGACTTATGTAAAATTTCCATTTAGTCCCCAAACCTCAAAAAATTATAAAATGGTCCCAAAACTTTTTAGAATTTATAATTTAGTCCTCCAAGTATTTTAAATTTATAATTAAGTCCTCAAATTTCCAAAATTATAAAATAACTCTAATTTCTCAAAAAAAAAAAAATACAATTTAACCTATATGTAAAACATCACTTTTATTCCCTCCACGAATTTCCAGAATTTTGTCAAATTACATAATCAGTCCAAAATTTCAACCAATCAAAATCCTCCTTTTAGTTCTTAATTTTTGCAGAATTGAAACTCACTCCCACCATTTCCTGAATCGTCAAAATCCATCACTAAATCTATTCAACCAACTTAAACCAACATCAAATCAACAAGTTCATCTTTCATTCTTGTTTCCTATTCTTTAGCTCATCTAAATCCACCCAAAATCATTAAAAACATGTCCAAAATCCATAAAAAAAAACGTCATCATTCCTCAACAGAAATCATAAGAACCAAAGAAATATCATGCGTTTTCATCACCCACAATAAAGATAACAGGAAACAAAGATTAAAGGAATGAAAGAGATGAATAAAAGAGTGAAGCCTTACTTCAAATCACCAAAGAAACGGTTGAAAACTGAGTAAAATGGAGGCTGGACAGCGATGATATGAGTAGAGGTGAAAGACTGTTGGGAGAGTGATACCGTGGAGGAGACGATGAGAAATGTGGTGTGGGCGGCAGCTTG